>JARQOC010000004.1:221733297-221970797 GCA_033576535.1 Allobates femoralis | reverse complement strand
TAGAGTCTGTGAATTTATGAGGGTTTCTGGATGTGTGATCGGTAGGAGTGTGCTGTGGTGTGCGAGGGTATGTGAGTGTGAAGGAGAGTATGTTATGGTCCGAGAGGGGAAGACGTGAATTATCTATGGAGTATGTTGAGCAGAGCCAGACAAAGACCAGGTCGAGGGTGTTGCCGTCTTTGTGTCTCCGAGGTTGAGAGCTGTGAGAGGCCAAGAGACGTGGTTCAAGATGGGAGCTGGGATGCAGATGTGAGATGAGACTGTTTATGGAAATGTAAAGTCTCCCATAATGAGGGTTGGTTATTCTGAGGACATGAAGTGCGGCAGCCACGCAGAAAAATGATCGAGGAAGTGGGTGTGTGAACCTGGGGGGCGGTATACAACCGCTACTCTGAGGGGGAGGGGATGGAATAGCCTAATGGTGTGGACCTCAAAAGAGGGGAATGATGGTGATGTGGCTGGGGGAATGACCTGGAAAGTACATTGTGGGTACAGGAGGAGGCCGACTCCACCACCATGTGTGTTCCCAGATCTCAGGGAATGGGTGAAATGAAAGCCGCCATGAGAAATAAAAGCAAGGGAAGCAGTGTCTGAATCCTGGATCCAGGTTTCAGTGAGGGCCAGGAGGTGAAGAGTTAGTAAGGAAGTAATTGTGAATGACGGGAAGCTTGTTGCATACAGACGGTGGATTCCAGAGAGCACAATTAAAAGAGGGAGATGAAGGTGTACACGTAATGGTAATAACATTAGAAGCGTTTCTATGTGAGGTGGGGGAGGAGGGGTTGAAGTTGGCAGTGGACTGACTAGAGTTGGGAGAGTTATCGCCTGAAAGGAGCAGCTGCAAAAAGAGAGAGAGCAAATAGTTTTCGGATTTAAAACATGGTTTATTATGAAAAACTTGGAATATAGCGGGCTGAGATTCTTCAGTAAATTAAAGATGGCATGGGAGTTGCACATGGAGTAGGGAAGGAGAGAGGGTCTGATGTGAATGAGTGGTGATGGAGGGGGAATAGGGTGGTAGAAGTGTGTGGTGAGAGCACACAGGAAAACAAACCATTAAATAATAGACATGATAAAGATTGGTAGTGAAAAGAGTTATACACATTGTTTAGTGGCCCTCTATTTCATTACCTTTCAGTCTATCCCAGTCTATTTCTTAGTTGCATTATACAGCAAAAGCCATGTAAGCAGTTTACAACATGGCAAACACATTTCCAAGTCATCAGATGTACCATGGAACACTGTCAAGACAGCCATCAAGAAATTGCTTTAATTATCAACAGTAACATTACCTAGAAATGGAGATCCCTCAAAAATTGATGAAAAGATAATAAGCCTACAGCAACATTAAAGGAATTTCTGGCAAGTATTGGCTTTGGGGTATGGTGTCAAGATGGAAGTTTGTTGTTTTTTTGTTTTGTTTTGTTTTTTGCAAGAAAAGGCTTCTAAGCATGGCCGTGTTTGGCCAAAATCAAGTTTGTCAAAAGCATTTGGGAATATATGTTATGATCTGTTGAGACCAAGGTTGAACATTTTGGTTACAGTACCAAAAGGTATGTTTTGCAAAAATCTAATAAACACATCCCCAAAAGAACACCGTACCCACAGTTAAGCATGATGGAGGCAGCATTATGCTTTAGATTTTTTGGCAGCTGGAGCAAGGACATTAGGCTAGGTGGAAGGAATTATGAGCCATTGAAAATATCTATTAGCTTTGTCACACAACCTTGAGGCCTCTGCTAAAAAGCTGCAAATGAAGAGGCCTTCCAACTTTCAAAACAACCCTAGTCATACCTTCAAATGAACAAACTAATGTCTCTGCCCAAAGAAAGTCACAATTTTGAATTCATGCAGCCAAAGCCTAGTCCTGAATCCAATAGAAAATCTGTGGGTACACCTGAACAGGACTGAACCCATGAGATTCCCTCGTAATCTGACAGATTTAGTGCGCTATTGCAGGTAAGAGTGGGCAAATTGATAATTCTAATGTCCCATGCTGTTAGACTCCTATCCGAGGACTGAAAGCTGTGTCATACATTCAAAGGGTACTCCAGAAATGTATTTAAGGGTGGGCATAATCATGCATCCACATGATTGTGTTTTTTTTATATATATTTTTTTCCATCTGAAAAGATTAAAAAAAGTTTTGAGTTGTAGTTTATAGGTGGCATAAACAGTGGAAAAAATTCTGAAATGCTTCCTCTTGGTATCTATTTTTAAACATTGTAATGCAGCATCTGGCTGCATTCTAGCTGATGTATATCGCAGAGGAGGCTGTGCGCTGCAATGTGAACACAGAATTTTCACTATGAAACTTGTAGTTCCATGAGTTTTTTTAGTTTAGTCAAAGGTTTAGGTTTGCAGATCGCTAGAAAAGATGGGTGTGTTTAGCCATCCAGGGCTAAACACCATACTTCCACCCAGGGTGGTGTCTTATGTGCGTTAATGAGACTCTTGGCTGAGTCACATGGTCTCTGTGTTTTGGGAAGGTCCTGGAAGGATCACACTTGCTGGAAAGCACATGGTAAGGAGACCATTTGTGTGAAGTGTGCCAGAGCTCCTGAAAGGTAACCTCCGGAAAAGGGAATGTGTTCTGACTGAGGTCAGTGAGTGTAGATTGCAATACCTTCACTGGGATACAGCTACGAGAGAAGTATCTAAAGCCATGCGGGTGTATCAGTCATTAAAATGGACTGTGTATGTTGTTTCTATCACTGTAAGGCTGCCTTCACACATTGCGTATTTTGCCGCGTTTTGTTACGCGCGCTTTTCAAAATACGCAATGTGCCTTTTGTCTGCCTGCAAAGTGAATGGGAAATTCACTTTGCAGTGCAGACATTGCGTAAAAATACGCAGTGCGTTTTCCGGGAGAAAACGCAGCTCCGTAAACAATTGATATGTCAATTGTTTACGCAGCTACTACTGCGTATTCTCCCAGAGGGGAGGAAGAATCCAGCTTCCTCCTCCCCTCTGTGACAGCTGTGGCCGCCCATTAGATTCCACAGTGTGTTAATACACACTGTGAAATCTAAATTAAACAAAAGCAAGTGTGTGAAAAATAAAAAAGAATCAATACTTACCTTCTGACGCCTTCTCCCGCTGTACGATTCCCGGTTCTAAGTCAGATCTCTTCTGACAAGACCTGTGGTGACGTCAGAGAGGGGGCGTTCCCGGGCACTCGCGGTCATGTGACAGCGAGCAGCCAATCAGCGATGGGACCGCCCCGGGAACGCCCCCCCTCTGACGTCATCGGAGGTCCTGTCAGAAGAGAGCTCACTTGGAATCGGAGATCGCACACCGGGAGAAGGCGTCGGAGAGGTGAAGTATTGATTCTTTTTTATTTTTCATTAACTTGCCTCTGTTTAATGTAGATTTCACAGTGTGTATTAACACACTGTGGAATCTAATGGGGCGGTCACACATGTCACAGAGGGGAGGAGGAAGCAGGATTCTTCCTCCCCTCTGTGACATCACTGCGCTTTCTGGGGGGAAGAAAGCGCAGTGTGTGAAAGCCCCTGCGTATTTTGCTGCGCTTTTTTTGCGCGGCCGAAAAACGCGGCAAAAAGCGCGTGCAAAAAAGCGCAGCAAAATACGCAAATGTGTGAACGTAGCCTAACACAGAAGGAAGGCTCATGTTTGTTTGTTTGTTTGTTTGTTTGTTAGCAAGCGGTTTATGGATGTGATAATAAACCAGCTGGGATATTTAAATGAGAAACTGTTCCTATGTGCCAATGTCCTACATTACACTCAATGAGCACATTGTCACCAAAAACATTTTTTCACCCCTCCCCAATGTGGGGTGATTCTTTTTGTCCTTACATATTCTCTGGTCTTCTACCAGAGGCTGGGGAGTTTAAAGGTTCGGCACAGGATCTTGGTGGTTCCTAGCACTGCGCTTTTTTGGTCAGAGTTCAAATGTTGCTCCTGGCATCCTCTGTAGATAATTGTCCAACTTGGGAGCATTTGGAGCAGTGACCCTTATTGCCACTGGAATCACTGCTGCCTTCACCTCCCACATCTTCTCCAGTTTTGGTTTGTGGCCCTGATATCTCTCAAGCTTCTCATGTTATTTCTTTCAGATATGTCTGTCATTTGTCACTGCCACATCTATTATCATTGCTGTCTTCTGTTCCTTGTCAACTATCATGTTATCTGGTTGGTTAGCCAACACCTGCTTATCCGTCTGGATCGTTAAGTACCACAACATTTTAGCCATTTCATTGTCTGCCACTTTTTCTTGGGACTTGGCCCATACGCTATATAGATATTCCTGTATACAGTTCCCACTACTTGGATGTGGCATTTGGTATACACTGTTCTTCCTTGCATTTTGCATCCCTGCTTATGTGGATCTGGTACTTAGCACTTGCTCTTGTGCCGCTATGATTAATGTGTTTGTGCTGGCTTGGAGTTCAGCTTTCTCCAGCAATCGGTAGCATTTGTCTATGTCGGCCATCTCTATCTGTTGATGATGCATCCTATACAGTAGGTTGCCTTGACATGGCACTTCATGCTCCTGTTCTTCCTTCAAGGACTACTGTTGTTGCCATGGGCTCTCAGAATCTCCTCTTTTGGTGCCATTTTTCTGATATATTCCTGAATACTTCTTGCTTCATTTGTTCCATGATGGTGGCTTGAACGCCTGTCAAGCCTCAACCGCCCTCCTTTCTGTTGGTATACAATTTTTGGGTGTTAGACTTGGGGTGGAGACCACCATGCATTGTAAGTAGCTTCTGGGTCTTCACATCTGCAGCTTTCATTTTTTTGTTTGGCAAGCACACTATGCCAGCAGGGTATCGGATCTGGTCAGGCGCATGAATTGATGGTGCGGATCTTATTCTTTCCATTGAGCCGGCTCTTCAGGACTTCTCTTTCCCTTCGATGGTATTTTGATGTTGCTGCTTTCCTTGCCTCGTCATCATGGTTACCATATCCCGGTGGGATGCAGAGGTACAGACCTGCTACAAGTACATCTGCTGTGTGCTCTTCTCGTTGTTCTACTCCGTCAGTCTTTGCTATCTTGCCTCTCTTTATTACCAACTGGCCACACTTCTCCAGCCTGAAGGACATCCCGATGTTTTCATTGTAGTTCAGGTGGATCACTGAACTGATTTGTTCATATGTCGCATGTAGCTTGATATCATTTAGAGTAGATTGCTGATGGTTCTTTCTCTCTTGAACTATTATCTAGAACAGCAATGGAGACAGTGCATTACTTTAGTATGTGCTGCATTTGTTGGGACACTTGTGGCAGTTATCTTGAGTTGACATCCAGTGTTTGTCTTCCCTAGCCCCATTGAGTTTCCGAGGAAGGTTCTTAATTTCCTGTTGACAATGTAGAATGCAAAGCATTCACAGATCCATGTGTGTGGCATTGAGTCCTATGTATTCTTTTGTTTCTGAACAGCTAATCGCACTGATTTCAGTGTGACCACCAAGCCTTATTTCGGATTCTGCTGGTGAAGGGACCCATTAAATGAGCTATGAAGTGCAAACCTCTAATTTTGTACCCTTAATTTCACACAGGTGTTAATACATGTGTCCCAATGAGCATTCAGCTCAGTTTCCCCACGTAGGAACACTGGATATACCGTATAGTGTACGCCTGGGAGGCTGTTTATATTATTCACAACCTTTTTCAAATCAGTGGAGATATAGATCTTTGGCCATTTTTCCTGTATTAATCCCAGATATTTCTGATGGGAGCCACAGATTTTAACTCCCTTCACGACCAAGGGCATATGGTTATGTCCTTGGTCATGTCCCTCTCTTTGATGCGAGCTCACGCACTGGGCTCGCGTCATTCCCCGTACGTGGTGTCGACTGTTCTGATCAGCTGACGTGCAGCTAACAGATCCACCTGTGGCTGTTGACTAGTTAGATCGCACTGTCTAAATCAGGCAGCACGTTTCAACAAGTGGCAGCAAGGATGGCGCCTTTTCACGCTACCATTGTTGTTGCAGTCACTGGGTCACCTCTGTGTTGTCATGATGGTGAGGAGTCATCATTGCTCAGAACAACAGAAATGGTCAGACTCTGTAGGGTTCAGGTGCCACAAAGGAGCCAATAAAATCAGTAAAAGTTAAAAAATAAGTTTGAAAACAATAAAAAAAAACAAAAAAAAAACACAAGTTCAATTCCCTTCCCTTTTGTCTCATTGGAAGTAAAACTATTTAAATACATTTGATTTTGCCACGTTCATTAATATCTGATCTCTTAAAATATAAAGTAAATTATTCTGATCAGTAAAGTGAGCAGTGGGCAAAAAATGGGAAAAATCGCAACTGCACTTGGTATCATTTTTCAGTACACTTTGGTAAAGTGAATTCGGTCATTCAAAAGTTTAACTTGACCCCTGAAAAACAATCCCTCATATGGCCATATTGACGGAAAAATAAATAAAATATTTATGGCTGTTGGAGGAAGGGAGGAAAAAACAAAAACGAAAAGTCGCCTGGGGGGTGAAGGGGGCTTAAAGAGGCTGTCTAGGATGACCTATCTGTAGCATAGGTCATCTGTATCAAATTAATAGGACCCAAGGCTGATACATAACACTCAGTTGATATTTGCTTTGATGGGGGCTAGTTGTGAACTTGAGTGTCAGCGATTAGGGTGCATACTCGTGATCCATACTTGACTGTTTTGGACACAGCATCTTGCCGCTGCATCCAAAAACACTGCATGATACAGTACAAGTATTTTGGATGGGATTTGTAGAAATCTTATTCTCACTATGTTTCACCCAACCGTAGCGTGTTTTCAGCTGCGGTATGGGTTGCCAGACTTCCACATCTTCGCAGCATGAAATGAACATGATACAAAGTCAGAAGCTGCCACCATCGGGTGAACACAGGGAGAAAGCGGCCTACACCTACCTCAGATGGGGGAGTACAAGGTGGCTGTGATCTCCCTGCAGGCATCCGCATGTTCCCTCAGGTCCAGAGGTGCTGCGTCCAAGACGCAGTGCTTCTGGATAGTGAGCAAATAGCCTTTATGTAGCCAACATAGAAGAAAGAAAGTGTTTTTTAGCTCACCATTAGATTAATTCCTTTTGGCTTTGGTTGTGGACTTCAGGACAGTGCTCGGATAAGGCACCTGTGGCAATCAAGCAAAAAGGATCCAGCAACTGATGCCCAAATGAAGTTTTTAGATGTATATTAAAACTTCATGTTTATTCAGTATTCCTTTAAAATCATGCTGTTAAAATTGTAAATCCAGGGGATTGCGTGTTTCGAACAAGAGTGGTCTTAGTCATAACCATGTCTGTGGTCTGTACAAAAGCAAAGTTAAATGGGAAAGAAAAGGGAAATGAGGTGAGCAATTAGTCATGTAAGTGAGACAGTTATGCTAATGAACTGAGCACAAGGCATTCAAAAAATACATGTATGCATAAGGTTACGGGTATAGAAGCCATAATTCAATAATAATAATACGTGATATCCTTCCTCTTGTTTAGTCCCAAAGGAACTCAAATCCTGCTAGATGAAACAGTCGCCTCTATTTTTTTCTTTAACAAATACCTAAGAAATTCTATCTAATCCCGATTTGAACACTCCTATGCAGAATTTGGGAAAAATTATGTCATCACGATTAAAAACGTGGTGGGATTTCAAAACTTTACAAGCTTATGTTGAAAACTCTATGAATCCTCATGGTTAACATTTTAAAAAAGGGTATGAAGATGAATTTGTGAAACTATGGGATGATATTTTATCAGACTTCTCACTAAAATTAATCCAGTTCATTTTGAAATCTGAGCAGTCTAAACTTGATGAGCTAGAAAAGAACATAAAGGAAATTGAACCTTCCGTAACGTCCTATGCCAATTCATCAGCATAATTGGATGATGACGGAAAAAGCGCAAATAGGGTCTACATGTGCGTACAGTGTACGTAAAATTAATTCAAGGTAATACTCGCCTTTTAGAGGGTTGTGTACATCACAACCACACTGAACAACAAATGGACGTTAATCCTGATGACGGTATGCAGCCACCCCCCCAAGCACAGAGAACGAGGTGTAGGAAAATAGAGAAAGGGTGTTTGAACCGTGCTCACGTCTTAAACTAATTCAATCCCAGGCAAGGATTTATGATTGTGATTTTATCTTTCTACGTGTTTCGGGGGTATAGCCCCCTTCTAAAGGGAAAAAAATCACAGGTGTACCATCTGATATTTTTTTTTTCCTGAAGAAACGTGTAGAGAAGAAGGGATACCTGCTAATATATTTGTATTAGAGGGTGCATGGGGCTATTGAAAGCCAGATTTTAAATGTTTTTAACTGTTTGTGGACTTTATCTGATGTTTGCTGTGTGTATAATAATCTAGATCTTTTGCCTTTTGAAAAACAAACTGGAGGTTGTATTGTTTATTGACCTCTTCTTTTCTCCCCTTTATATCTGACTAGTAAAAAGGCCCGATGCAATTGCATCGGGAGCAGGGTGAAATGAATTGTGTGTATACAGGCGGGCCAGTGGGTAGCAGAGTATACAGGGGGCTCTGTGGGTAGCAGAGTATACAGACGGCTCTGAGGGTAGGAGATTATACAGGTGACTCTGTGGGTAGTAAAGTATACAGGCGGCTCTGTGGGTAGCAGAGTATACAGGTGGGTCTGTGGGTAGTGGAGTATACAGGCGTGTGTGGTGGTGGTGGCAGAGTATACAGGTGTGTGTGGTGGTGGTGGCAGAGTATATAGGTGTCTGTGGTGGCATAGTATACAGGCATCTGTGTGGTGGCAGAGTATACAGGTGTCTGTGGTGGTGGCGGCAGAGTATACAGGCGTGTGTGGTGGTGGCAGAGTGTACAGGCGTGTGTGTGGTGGTGGCGGCAGAGTATACAGGCGTGTGTGGTGGTGGCGGCACAGTATACAGGCGGGTGTGGTGGTGGCGGCAGAGTGTACAGGCGTGTGTGGTGGTGGCGGAAGAGTGTACAGGCATGTGTGGTGGTGGCGGCAGAGTGTACAGGCGTGTGTGGTGGCGGCAGAGTGTACAGGCGTGTGTGGTGGCGGCAGAGTGTACAGGGGTGTGTGGTGGCGGCAGAGTGTACAGGCGTGTGTGGTGGTGGCAGAGTGTACAGGCGTGTGTGTGGTGGCGGCAGAGTGTAGAGGCGTGTGTGGTGGTGGCAGAGTGTACAGGCGTGTGTGGTGGCGGCAGAGTGTACAGGCGTGTGTGGTGGCGGCAGAGTGTACAGGCGTGTGTGGTGGCGGCAGAGTGTACAGGCGTGTGTGGTGGCGGCAGAGTGTAGAGGCGTGTGTGGTGGCGGCAGAGTGTAGAGGCGTGTGTGGTGGCGGCAGAGTGTACAGGCGTGTGTGGTGGTGGCAGAGTGTACAGGCGTGTGTGGTGGTGGCGGCAGAGTGTACAGGCGTGTGTGGTGGAGTGTACAGGCGTGTGTGGTGGCGGCAGAGTGTACAGGCGTGTGTGGTGGCGGCAGAGTGTACAGGCGTGTGTGGTGGTGGCGGCAGAGTGTACAGGCGTGTGTGGTGGCGGCAGAGTGTAGAGGCGTGTGTGGTGGTGGCAGAGTGTACAGGTGTGTGTGGTGGTGGCGGCAGAGTGTACAGGCGTGTGTGGTGGAGTGTACAGGCGTGTGTGGTGGCGGCAGAGTGTACAGGTGTGTGTGGTGGCGGCAGAGTGTACAGGCGTGTGTGGTGGTGGCGGCAGAGTGTAGAGGCGTGTGTGGTGGTGGCGGCAGAGTGTACAGGCGTGTGTGGTGGCAGAGTGTAGAGGCGTGTGTGGTGGCGGCAGAGTGTAGAGGCGTTGTGTGGTGGCGGCAGAGTGTACAGGCGTGTGTGGTGGTGGCAGAGTGTACAGGCGTGTGTGGTGGTGGCGGCAGAGTGTACAGGCGTGTGTGGTGGAGTGTACAGGCGTGTGTGGTGGCGGCAGAGTGTACAGGCGTGTGTGGTGGCGGCAGAGTGTACAGGCGTGTGTGGTGGTGGCGGCAGAGTGTACAGGCGTGTGTGGTGGCGGCAGAGTGTAGAGGCGTGTGTGGTGGTGGCAGAGTGTACAGGTGTGTGTGGTGGTGGCGGCAGAGTGTACAGGCGTGTGTGGTGGAGTGTACAGGCGTGTGTGGTGGCGGCAGAGTGTACAGGTGTGTGTGGTGGCGGCAGAGTGTACAGGCGTGTGTGGTGGTGGCGGCAGAGTGTAGAGGCGTGTGTGGTGGTGGCGGCAGAGTGTACAGGCGTGTGTGGTGGCAGAGTGTAGAGGCGTGTGTGGTGGCAGAGTATACAGGCGTGTGTGGTGGTGGAGTATACAGGCGTGTGTGGTGGTGGCAGAGTGTAGAGGCGTGTGTGGTGGTGGAGTATACAGGTGTCTGTGGTGCGCACGTGCAAGGCAGGGGTTAAAAAAAATAAAAAAAGATTATGCTCACCTCACCCGAGCCCCCGCCGTCTTCTGCCGTGTTCCGCCGTCTTCTGGCGTGTTCCGCTAGGCTCCCGGTGGCTGTGCAGGCTCCCGGTGCCTGGAGTGATCTTCTATCTACTGAGACTGAAGGACCTGTGGTGATGTCAGAGGCACGTGACCCGCGATTTGGCTGGAGTAAGCTGGTGTCACGTGACTCTGACATCACCACAGGTCCTTCAGTCTCAGTAGATAGAAGATCACTGGAGGCACCGGGAGCCTGCACAGCCACCGGGAGCCTAGCGGAACACGGTGGCTGTGCAGGCTCCCGGTGCCTGGAGTGATCTTCTATCTACTGAGACTGAAGGACCTGTGGTGATGTCAGAGGCACGTGACCCGCGATTTGGCTGGAGTAAGCTGGTGTCACGTGACTCTGACATCACCACAGGTCCTTCAGTCTCAGTAGATAGAAGATCACTGGAGGCACCGGGAGCCTGCACAGCCACCGGGAGCCTAGCGGAACACGGCAGAAGACGGCGGGAGAGAGGCGGGAGACAGCGCGGGCTCGGGTAGAGGTGAGGATTTTTTTTTTTTTAGAGTAGTGCGGGTCTGCGGCTCGTGATGACGCTGCGCGTCATCACTCGCAGTCCCGCGCAAAGCATGTTGGGATTGGGCTACAGTGCCCAACTCCCGATTATATAAGTAGATGCTGATGCTGCAATTCCATTGTTGCATGAGGCCCATTTCAGTAAAAAAAAATGCCAAATCCCACCTTTTATCCAATACAAAGCAGCAGCAGCAGCTGCATGGATGATTTTCAAGCACTAGTGGAGGCTGAGCTAAAAAACTTTGATGCATCAGAAAAAACTAAAACGGACAATCTGAACAGGAGAGAAAAAGTGCTTTAAAATCTTTACAATCAAATGACATTATCATTATTAAAAACTCAGACAAAGGCGGGTCTGTGGTAATCATGGACACTAAATTGTATGAAGTGCAAATTTGGAAATGTCGAGTGACTCAGCCATATACAATTCACTACAATCTGACACAACTAATACAGTGTGGATCCAACTAAATAAAATATTGCATGAGGGTGAACACCTGGGAATTTTAGATCAGAAAAAAAGTAGAATTTTTCAGCCCCTCTAAACCAAGACTACCCCTTCTTCATGCATTGCCCAAACTACACAAAGGGACGTTTCCACCACCAATGCGACCGATTGTTTCGGGCATTGATTCATTGTCTGAACATCTATGCAAGTGGATTGATGAGAGGCTCCAACCTCTGACGCGATGCTCCCCTAGTTTTGTCCAGGATTCTAAACATGTAGTAAATATGATGAATGGTTTGGAATGGACAATCAACAGTAGCTGGCTTACATGTGACGTCAACACATTATACTCCACAATCGAAGATACTTTAACCATCCATGTAATATGCACTTATATGGAGAGATATTCCAAATATAGTACCAGCTTGCAAGGCTTCATATTGGATGCTACCTGGTTTATAGCTGAAAAATGATGACTTCACATTCTCAGAAGTTTTTTTACAACAGCAAGGCTGTTCCATGGGAGCAGAATGTTCCCCTTCGACCGCTGTAATTTTCATGAATTGGTGGGAGGACAAATATTTTTATTCAGAACTAAACCCATTTCAATCATCTCTACATTGTTATATTAGATACATAGATGATGGTCTAATAATATGGTTTGGCCCTGATGAGTCCGTTTCTGAATTTGTTCAATACATCAATAACAACCCATTTACCATTTTCTCCCTATAGTGGCATCTTCAGTAATGCGCCAGACAGCATTGTGACGCTTTTTACTTACGGATTAACCCATTATCTGGAGGAAAATTACAGTTTCCTAAGTTACAGGTACCCTTTAAATTCTTCAAAGAGGAGGATGGACCCAACGCTAACATCCATCATCTTCTTTGAAGCACTTGTGATTAAAACCCCTTGGACCCTCTAGCAGCAACACAGCGATACCCCAGCTAGCTCCGGTGTCAAACAACATTATAATTTCCCTTTAAATTCTATCTAAGCAAGCTGAAACTGCTTCTGACTAGTTACTTCCTGCACATCAGATTGTTTCCCTAGGCTTAAACAAAGTAGTAAGTTTTCTTTTGTGTACTCAGTGCTGTTTTGAAAGTCACATGTGGTTTGGTAAAATCCTAGCATGCAATGCTTGTACAAAAAAAATTCTCTTTGTAGTACCTTTTTGTTTCAGGCAAGGAGTAACACCAACATCTAGTTTTCGGGGGTAAATTTCTATGAAGTGTAGATGAGTGCACAGAAGTATACTTTAAAAAAAGAAAACAAAAAACTTAAACAAGGTGCCCACCTAGCAGTTTATTGCCGCACCAAAAAATGCATCTTGGGCAGGCAAAACACTGCAGAAAAAAACGCAGAGACTTTTGCTTTTTGATGCTTTTTATTTAGTTAGATGTCTTTCTGTGCATTTCAGTAATTATGTCTGCAAAAATAACTTTTTATTATTGTCACTCATATATGCAAGTCATCTTGGACTTGTCATGTGGAGCGTTTTTTTCAGTCTAGTCTGGCTCCATTATATTAGTTACTAGTAAAAAGGCCCGATGCAATTGTATCGGGAGCGCGGTGTAATGAATTGTGTGTATAGAGGCGGCTCTGTGGGCAGCAGAGTATAGAGGCGGCTCTGTGGGCAGCAGAGTATAGAGGCGGCTCTGTGGGCAGCAGAGTATAGAGGCGGCTCTGTGGGCAGCAGAGTATAGAGGCGGCTCTGTGGGCAGCAGAGTCCTGGGCAATGGAATGGGTGTCTTGTATTTACAACAGAGCAGGCAATCCACTTGCAGGGGCGGCGGGCAATGGGAGTGAGCGGGGCGTGTCAGGCTTTGCAGGGTGACACGCCTTGCTCACTCCCATTGTCCACCGGCGCCCACAGGACGACGTCAGTGGCTTCCGGCGCCCACAGCCCCTACACCGCTACTCCACCAGCATGGGGACAGCGAGGCCCCAGCGGTGAGAGAGCGGTGAGGGGCGGAAGGAACGGCGGCATGCGGGCAGCGTTGAGCTGGCGGAGGGCGCTGGTGATGTGGGTATTGCGTCATTGCTGGCGGCGGGGCCGACGTTTGGCAGGATGGCGGGGGTGTCAGCTAGTGCGGCTGCGGCTCACGACGACGCTATTGCGTCATCGCTCGCAGTGCCGCAAAGGATTTTGGGATTGGGCTACAGTGCCCGAATCCCAAACTCACGATTATATAAAGGGCCGATGCTATGGCATCGGGAGTGAGGTGACCTCAAGATGGGGCGGGCTGTTTGGCATTGGGGGCAGCAGCTCTCACTTTACCCTGTGGGCCATCAGCAGGGGCAGTGTGGGGTGTGAGGGCATGTGGGGGGGTAATAGGGGTGAGCAGGGCCAGTGTAGGGTGAGTGGGGAGGTGAAAGGGGTAAACAGCGGCAGTGTGGCGTGAGTGGGGGCTGAACAGGGACAGTGTGGGGTGAGTGGGGGCATGAGCAGGGGCAGTGTGGGTGAGTGGGGGGTTGAGCAGGGGCAGTGTGGGTGAGTGGGGGCAGTTGGGGGGGTGAGTGGGGGGGTAAGCAGGAGCAGTGTGGGTGAGTTGAGTGGTGGCATGTGGGGGATGTAAGAGGGGTAAGCAGGTAGAGAGTGAGAGCAGGAGCAGTGTGGGGAGTGAGGGCATGTGGGGGATAAGAGGGTGATCAGGGGCAGTGCGGGTGAGTAGGGGGGGTAATCCGGGGCAGTGTGGGTGAGTGGGGGCAGTGTGTGTGAGTAGGGGGGTAAAGAGGGGCATTGTGGGTGAGTTGGGTGGGCTATGCAGGGGCAGTGTGGGTGTGGGGGCAGTGTGGGTGTGTGGGGGCAGTGTGGGTGAGTAGGGGGGTAAGCAGGGGCAGTGTGGGTGAATGGGGGGCTATGCAGGGGCAGTGTGGGTGAATGGGGGGCAGTGTGGGTGAGTAGGGGGATAAGCAGGAGCAGTGTGGGTGAGTGGGGTGGGTGAGTGGGGGCAGTGTGGGTGAGTAGGGGGTAAGCAGGGGCAGTGTGGGGAGTGAGTGAGGGCATAGGGGGGGTAAGAAGAGTGAGCAAGGAGAGTGTGGGTGAGTGTGGGGGGCTATGCAGGGGCAGTGTGGGTGAGTAGGGGTTAAGCAGGGGCAGTGTGGGTAAGTGGGGACAGTGTGGGTGAGTAGGGGGTAAGCAGAGGCAGTGGGGGTACATGTGGGCAGTGTGGGTGAGTGGGGGTAAGCAGGGGCAGTGTAGGTGAGTAGGGGGTAAGCGGGGGCAGTGTGGGTGAGTAGGGGGTAATCAGGGGCAGTGTGGGTGAGTAGGGGGTAAGCAGGGGCAGTGTGGGGAGTGAGTGAGGGCATAGGGGGGTAAGAGGAGTGAGCAAGGAGAGTGTGGGTGAGTGTGGGGGGCTATGCAGGGGCAGTGTGGGTGAGTAGGGGGTAAGCAGGGGCAGTGTGGGTAAGTGGGGGCAGTGTGGGTGAGTAGGGGGTAAGCAGAGGCAGTGGGGTAAGTGGGGTTAGTGTGGGTAAATAGGGGGTAATGAGGGGCAGTGTGGGAGCAGATGTAAGGCCCGCCACCGCTGTAAGGTTAGTTGAGGAGCGGGTGGGGGGGTAGGCTGCAATGGGAGTGCGGCGCGATGTGCCTCCAGCGTCCCTGTAAGCTTGAGGAGCGGGGGGTTATAGCAGACTGCAGCCCCGGCGGGCTTGCAGGCTGCCATGAGAGTGCGCCGCTGCCATCTTACCTGGGGGAAGCTGCGGCGGGCAGCGTGTCTCATGAAGGCAGGCGCTGATGGTTGTTGCGGCCCATTCTGTAAAGCCGCTCCCCCTGGCTGCTGCCTGAGGGCTCGCACTGTGGAATGGGCTGTGCGGCCCTGGCGGCGGTGGAGCGGTGGCCGGTGTGTGTAGCGGGCATTGGTGGGGGAATCGGCGGCTCGCGATCGCTCACTCGCAGTCCCGCAAAGCATTTTGGGATTCGGCTACAACGCCCGAATCCCAAACTGCGGATTATATTAATAGATGCCCCTTGGAAGTGATCAATATTCCCCTGCAATTTCCGAAAATGATGATGTGGCCAATATAACCAATTTGCGCAAGTTCACTCCTCCCTGGACAGATGCAGTAAAGGTGCGTCATCCCAATCTGGCATCATTGGCGCAGTGACCATACTCAGGGAGACATGAAGATGTGGACAGTATTTAACAGCCATACATCAAATTTTTAGGAAACTGCTTTTGAAGGGAATTTATAACCAGGTTTTTGTTATCCCAACTGAGAGCACCATGATGTAGAGACTGGGACCCTGATTCCAGCAATGTATAACTTACTGAGCTGCTTGATATAATTTTAATAAAATTTACTGTTTTCTCTGCTGCTGATTTAATTTATACGAATGTGGAGCTTTATAGCCCCACCTACACTACTGATTGGCGGGTTTCTGTGTACACTTTAATAAGAGCTGGGGGCTGGGTTATACAGAGTTTATGAATATGCTTCATATGTTAGTCAACTGACAGCAGGCAAAGTACTGAACCGGATGGACATAGTGCTGGTGATCCACCTGCTGCAGAAATGACCAGACCCATGAGGTCTTTGGCAATGATGCAGCTTTTATTTATCCTACACGTTTCGGAGCGTACCTTGCTCCTTCCTCAGGGATTACATACATGTAATTGATGTATGTAATCCCTGAGGAAAGAGCAAGGTATGCTCTGAAACGCGTAGGTTAAATAAAAGCTGCATCATTGCCAAAGACCTCATGGGTCTGGTAATTTCTGCAGCAGCGTGGATCACCAGCACTATGTCCATCCAGTCCAGTTATTGCCACGTTGCACATGAAAGTGTGGATCCTGCAGCAGCGCAAATACTAGTTGTGGGTCACACAACCATATCAGGTGAGCACTTTTCAAAAAGGGATTTGCACCTTCTTTTATCATAAGATAAGACCCTATGCACCCTTGTCTCTCACTACTATAGATATTGTAGCAGGTAAAGTAGTCCTCTAATGATCATCTCCATCTGATTAAACAGTGATTTTATCAAAACTACACTGAGCAGCCCAGTAAGTCACACTCCTGGAATCAAGATCTCTGGCCCTGCATTATGCTGCTCTCAGGTTAGATGGCAAAAACCTGGTGATAGATTCCCTTTAATGTTTGCCTGCAAAGTCTCTAACTAGTCTCCTGAAATTTGAGACTGAATATGCATTCATGCCACCTTGTCCAGAGAGTGAAGCTGGGTGATCTCTCCCCAAAGCATTGTGCATGCCCAGGGAGGAATGAGGTTGTGTGAATTATTGAAATTGCCCACATCATCTTAATCTGCCTTTATGCTGCAGGATCATAATGAACAAAGGTTCCTAAAGATGCTCATTTCATGACTATCTTGCCATTTAAACAGGCTGTCAATCACCCATTAAACAAGTAAAACGCTTATTCATCAGGTCAAATGATCTTTTGTGTAGCGAAAAAAAAAAATAGTGGCTGTCAGTGGTACATTGTCATGTATAACCAAGACTTGAGTGCCAAGAACTGTGTCTGTCGTTGCCACTCCGCAAGCTATTACAGATCGCTCAATAGGGCATTATTCATTTTGGTTGCATCGTGCCGCTGGTCGATAAACTGACCCTTACTACAATTTTTACAATTGCCTATTTCTTTGGTGTAAATACTGTTAAATAGATATTGATACATACAACCCTTGCATGACTTGTATGTTTCCCCAGGGAATTCTCTTTAGTTACCTAAACACCTTGTGCATGTGATGGGTTCTTTTTTTTTTTTTTAATCAGCGTTACTGGGTGACATTGTATTGTGTATACATAGCAGCACTAAAATTCTATACAAACCATACATTAAAGAGGTCTGACTGACAAGTTTAGTAGAGAGAATCAATGATTTATGTACATTATCCTCTATCTAAGAACATTTTATGTTATCAGTAATGATATGATAATGCTATGTTTATTCCTCTTAGAGCGAGTTGGATGTACCGTTCAAAGTGAAGGCTGGGCAGATTGGTATGTATTGTTAATTTTCTTTCTCTTATTCTGTTGTAAAATGATGTGATCTATTTCTATCCAGTGTTTTATTTTATGGATCATTTTTTGTTAAAGGGGTTGTCTGGGTTTTTTGCACCATTTCTATGTGTATCTAGGCAGCAAAATGTTGACCGCTTGTAATATACATTCTGTCAACATTTTTCATTGTCACCCAGGTATCGCCTATTTGTGTCTGCCAGAGACCGACCAAGGGGTATATTTGTGTTTGAGCGTACATGTAAGAGGAGAACTGGTCATTTATGTCCACTCTCCTACAAACACGACCTTCCCCCAGTATCACAATGCCCAGCCACCCCAGACTCCTACAGCCCCGCCCCAACCCCTAGTACGACCATCCACCCCCAATGCACACATCAGTCCCCTCCTCCACCTATACAGTGTGCCATAACCGCAGCTGTGTTAAGTAGATTTGGCACACTGTCAGTGGAGGAGGAGACCGCAGTCACCAGCTCTGTGCATAGACAGGACTGGCTCCACTGCACAGAGAGCCGGTCCTGTCTATACCGCAGCTGCTGTCTTTCTATGCCCAACTCTGTGCAGTGGAGCTGATCATCCTCCTCTCTGTATCACCTACAGCACAGAGCAGGGTATAGAGAGCAGGCAGCTGTGGTATAAACAGGACCAGCTTTCTGTGCAGTTGAGCCAGTCCTGTCTATGCACAGAAGGCCAGCAACTGTGGTCCTCGGCTCCACCGACAGCACGGCCAAAGAGGCCTAGGTGAGCGCACACACCATATTGCTTTACATTCAGTGGTCCCGTCCTGCACTGACATTGTTCCGAATCTACTTCACACAGCTGTGTCGGTGGAGGAGTAGACCGCTGTGTGTAATGGGGTGGGTAATCATATTAGGGGTTGAGGCGGGTCTGTAGGAGTTTGTGGTTGACTGGGGAAGGGAGCGTGTTTAGAGGAGTCTGACCGTAACGTTCAGTTCTCCATTTACATGCAGGCTCCAACACAAACTCGTCCACTGGTCGTTCTCTGTCAGACGCAAAACATGGCTTGGTGTCAATGCAAAATGTTGACAGGATGTATATTACAAACAGTCAACATTTTGCAGCCTAGATACACACAAAAATTATACAAAAAGCCCGGAGAACCCCTTTAATCTGCATTTACATTGCCCTTTATACCGCAGCCCTGAGAAGTCAATAAGTCAAACTTGTAACTCCTGTTTTATTTTTATACTTTGACTTCTTCTGGGGTTCTTTCATGAATGGCTCATGTTTAATACTTTAAAAACAAATTTACTAATGTAACGTGGTAAATAGGGGTCTTAGAATTATAGACTTCTTAAATTAGTTGTATGGACTCAATAAAACTTTTCTGTTGGCATGGATAGCTTAAATACCATCAGGCAGGCTCAACTACTATTGTTCCCATGGATGGCCCATGACAGGACCAAAAGTAATAACGACCTGTTTTTCAATCACATGCCTGCTGATAGATTGCAACAGAAAGGTATGTGGGACGGCTTGTTTTTGCTTTCGTACCTCTGAAGATGTCTGTAATGCAGCAAAACAAGTCAAAATATTCTGACGTGGTTATAAGATGGACACAGCCACTCAGGGGCACACAACATTGTAAAAGTTTCTTTTACTTCTATAGCATAATTAATTCTAGTCCTATACAGACCTTATCACTATCCTCATTGGGGTTTATAATCTGACCTCTTCGCTGCAAGGCTACGGTGCTAGCCACTAGTTCATTCTCATGAGTGGCAAATCACGGTTTGAAACTTTGGTGCATAGTGCATAGTGCATGGTGCAGACATATAGGTTTTGAAGTTTTGTGTGATTGAGGTTTTTATATTTTCAGAAATAATTAAGTTTTTGTTGTAAATAAAGCAAGGATTGTGTGAATAAGGCTGCTTTCACATCAGCGGTAATCACTGATCGCGGCAGTTTTAGTGAAAAAAAACACAACTGCCGCGATTACCGCATAAGGGCCGCACTTGCGGTTCACCTGCGGCAAGCCCCATTCAATGTCTATGGAGCTTGCGGTAAGTGTGCGGCAGGTGCGGTTTCAGCACTTGCGGCAGATGCGGCCGCGTTTTTTTTTCGCGGCCGCAAGTGCCGAAACTGCAACTGTACCGCACTTGCCGCATCTGCCGCAAGCCCCATAGACATTGCATGGGGCTTGCCGCAGGTGATCCGCAAGTGTGGCTGTTATGCAGTAATCGCGGCAGTTGCGTTTTTTTTCACCGCAACTGCCGCGATCAGCGATTACCGCTGACGTGAAAGGGGCCTAACAGTGGCGTCCCATAGCAAAATTGAAATAGTTTGATAAATAATACCACATACAACCTACAGTTGTGTTCAAAAACATGAGTTAAGCCCAAAATCTTTATTTCCATGAGCATTGCACACTGTTTTCTAAATAAGAACATGAAGAGAAATGTATATAATTTTTAACTACTTTACACAAAATATATCACATTGGTCTGTAAAAAAAAAAAAAAAAATTGAAGTGTCTGCATTTGTCTTTACAAACTCAGAATATGTCCTTTTTTTAAAACAATACTTGGGATTTAGCATTCCAGTAAATCACTAACCTAATATTTAGTTGTATAACCAGAGTTTTTTTTTTAGAACTGTTTCACATCTATGTTGCACAGAGTCAACTAATGTATGGCACCTGCTGTTACTCTAGCCCAGGATGCTTTGACTACATCCCACGATTTATTTGCATTTGTTGGCTTTGCCTCAAACGTAATTTTTGATGTCGCCCCATCAGACTAAGTTCTAGGGATTGGACTAGCCACTCTATAACCTCAATTTTATTGCACTGGAGCTAAGATTTTGCTTGTCTACTAGTGCGTTTAGGGTCGTTGCCTTGCTGAAACACCCATTTCAAGGGCATTTCCTCTTCAGCGAAGGCAACATGACCTCTTCAAGTATTTTGATATGCAAACTGGCCCATGATCCCTGGTATGCGGTAAATGGGCTCAGCACCATACTAAGAGAAACACACCCATATCGTGATGCTTGCACCACCATGCTTCACTGTCCTCACAGGGTATTGTGGCTAGAATTCAGAGTTTGAGGTCGTCTGATGAACTCTCTGCGCCCTTGGACCACAAAAGAATAATTTTACTTTAATCAGTCCACAAAATGTTTCTCCATTTTCTCTTTAGGCCAGTTGATGTGTTCTTTGGCAAATTGTATCCACTTCAGTACATGTGTTTTGTTTTTTTAACAGTGGGACTTTGCAGGGACGTCTTGTTAATAGATTAGCTTCACAAAGGCGTCTGTCACAGTCCTCACTGGTAATTTGAGACAGTTTTAGGCTGCCTTCACATTTGCGTATGTCAAATGTTTAACATAGGAACGCATAGTGCTTGCGTGTGGGTGCGGATGCGGACAATATCTGCTCCTTCCGGTGTCCAGCATCCGCACCCGGGACGCAGCATGTTGCATTTTTTGTGCACTCAGGGACCTTGGAAAATCAGCAAGCGTCCCCAAGCGCACAAAACATGCATTGTCTTCAATGGGTCCGCAGTGTTCTGCGCTTGACAGCGCAGGAGAACGCTGCGGACCCATTGAAATCTCTCTCGGTGGCCGCCGGTGATGTCACAGGAGATCACCGACGGCCACCGGGAGATCAGCTCAGCCTCTGCTGATCTCCTCCTCCCCGCCGCCGGTAATCTGCTAGCGATGTCGGCGAGGAGAAACAGCTGATTTGACAGCTGTTTGAATCTTCCCGCGCCGACCTCTCCTCTCTGTGTCGGCGCGGAAGATTCAAACAGCTGTCAAATCAGCTGTTTCTCCCCGCCGACATGTCCCGGAGCTTACCGGCGGCGGGGAGGAGGAGATCTCCGGTGCTGATCTCCGCCCCCGGACACCGCTGATTGGCTGCCGGGCTGCACAGTGATGTGTCTGCAGGAGGACATTCTCCGCTGTGGACACATCAAAATGGCACTGCTTTGCACTGCGTTTGTGTCTGCATGCCATCAGCATGTGATTCGATGGCTTTCATGGAGGCTGTCCAGAGCTCTGCGTCTGAGGACGGCGAGGATGGTGCCTCTGTTGCCTCTACACAGGCACGAGATTCTGGACACTACTATTTTCCTCTGAGTCCATGGGGGAATTGCTGGACGCTGTCCATAGCACCATGGGGGTTGAGGAGGTGGAACCCCCTTGTTCAGTGCAGGACGACATGTTCAGAGGCTTACGGGCTAAGCGGCAGTTGGGCTTCCCTGTCCATGAGGTCATCCGGGAGCTTGTCCATCAGGAGTGGGAGTCGCCAGAAAATAGGCTGATCACCCCTTCCGAGTTGAAACGGCGGTTTCCCTTGGAGGGTGCTGACTTTGTCGGGGATGTTCCGAAGGTGGACATCCAGGTGGCCAGGGTGGCTAAAAAGACCGCCTTACCGTTTGAAGATTCCTCCCAGTTGAATGACCCCCTCGATCGTAAGATGGAGAGTGTTCTCAAAAAATCCTGGGAGGCGGCCGCTATGTCTTTGAAAGTGAATATTGCATCGACATGTGTGGCCAGATCTCTCTTTAAGTGGATCTCCCAGCTGGAAGATCACATCCTGCAGGGTACTTCCAGGGAGTAGCTTTTGGATTCTGTTCAACTCCTGAGGCGTGCTACAGGCTTCCTGGCTGATGCCTCGGCAGAGTCTGTCCGCATTGGCGCCAGGAGTGCAGTGTTGTCCAACATAGCTCGCAGAGCGGTGTGGCTTAAGATGTGGTGGGGATGTCACGTCTAAACTTAAGCTGTGTGGCATCCCTTTTCAGGGGTCTTATGTGTTTGGTCCGGCATTGGATGACATCTTGGAAAAGGTGTCAGACCGGAAAAAGTGTCTCCCTGAACAGAAGCCCTTTCGGAAGCAGTCCTTTCGGTCCGAGCGTAGCCAGCCCTCCCAGTATAGGGGGAAGGGTAAATCCGGTCGCTGGGCCTACCAGAAAGGTGACAGAAACCGTAATATCTTGCTCCCCCAGCACCGAAGTCAGGGGGCGGGGGCCCAGCCGGGCTCTAAGCAATGATGCCGGACCCATTGCTGGGCGGCTCTTGAGGTTTCTTCCCCAGTGGGAAGCAATCTCCTCATGCCCGTGGATCCTCTCGACCATTCGGGAGGGTTTTCGGTTGGAATTCGAGAGTCGGCCTCTTTCATGTCTGCGGATCACTCCTCTTCCCCTAGGGAACTCTCGCGCACTGTTTTTGTCGGGTCTGCAAGACCTGTTAGGTTCCGGCGTGGTGTCTCCGGTCCCTCCAGGAGAAGTGGGCCAGGGGCACTACTCCAGGTTGTTTGTGGTGTGAAAGCCCTCCGGGGCGCCCCTTATCATCTTCAATTTAAAACTTCTCAATCGTCATGTTCTTTACAGGCGATTCAAGATGGAATCCGTCCGCTCGGCAATTCCCCTGATCGGGCAGGAGTACATGATGGCCACCATCGACCTCCAGGACGCGTACTATCACGTCCCCATTCACCCGTCTCACAAACGCTTTCTGCGCTTCGCGATCTCCGGGGCAGGTGGGACGGGCCATTATTAGTTCAATGTGCTGCCGTTCGGGATTTCGTCAGCCCCCAGGGTTTTTACCAAACTCATGGGGGAGGTGATGGCATTCCTCCAGTCTCAGGGCTTGTGTGTGATTCCCTATCTAGACGACATGCTTGTGGTGGCTCCTTCGGCAGATGTCCTGCGCTCCCATGTTTCCAGAACCTTGGAGATTCTTCAGGGTCTGGGGTGGGTGCCCAATCTTCGGAAGTCGGAACTGGTTCCGGCGACCCGCCGTCAATTTTTAGGAGTCTTGCTGGACTCCTCAAAACAGACCTCTTCTTTCCTGTCGCACACCGGCTTCTGCTCCGCGACAAACTGACCCGCTTCCGTGCTCGGGGGTCCCCCACCTTGCGGGAGGCAATGTCCCTGTTGGGATCCATGACGGCCTGCATTCCATCAGTGGCTTGGGCTCAGGCTCATTCCCGTCTGCTTCAGGAACACATTCTGTGCTCCTGGGACAGGCGCCAGGATTCCCTGAACTCTCGGGTCCAGACCCCGAGGCGGGTGGTGGCCTCCCTTTCCTGGTGGATGAATGCCGGGAATCTCCGGATGGGGGTGGCCTGGCTGCAGGCTCCAGTGACCACCGTAACTACAGATGCCAGCGGGTCCGGTTGGGGAGCGATGGTTGATCACGTGCCGTTCCAGGGGGTTTGGAGTCAATCGATCAGTCGTCAATCTTCGAACTTCCGGGAACTTCTGGCAGTGGAGGAGACGCTTCATGCTGCAGTTCACGTCCTACAAGGGCGTCGAGTCAAGGTTCTGTCGGACAATGTAACTACGGTTGCCTTCTTGCGCCACCAAGGTGGTACTCGGGGCATCCACTTGCAGGTGCTCGCAAGACGAATATTTTCCTGGGCTGAGCGCCATCTTCTCTCCTTGTCAGCTGTTCATCTACGAGGAGCAGACAATGTACAGGCAGATTTTTTGAGCCGCATGAAGGTCCACCGAATGGAGCCTCCATCCGGACGTGTTTCGCTCTCTTACGGACAGGTGGGGAGTCCCGTCATTCGACCTGTTTGCATCAAGAGCAAATGCCAAGGTTCCAACGTTCTTTTCCCTGAGTCGGTCAGATCATCCTCTGGGGCTGGACGCCTTCGCCAATCGCTGGGACTTCCAGTTGGTGTATGCATTTCCTCCGATCCCGCTGCTCCCCAAGACTTTGCAGAAGATTCGGACGGAGGGGGTGACGGCTATCCTGGTGGCTCCCCTGTGGCCCAAACGGGCATGGTACGGCGCTATCCACGACCTGTGCCTGGAGGGTCCGATTCGGTTGCCCCACAACCTCGACCTACTGTCCCAGGGTCCTCTATTTCATCCGGACCCTCAGTGGCTCAATCTGGCGGCCTGGCTATTGAGGCCGAGATCCTGAGGACCAAGGGTCTCTCCCAAGCTGTGATCCGCACGCTTCAGCAGAGCAGGAAGCCCGTGACGAACGCTATTTATGGGAAGGTTTGGAAACGCTTTCTGTCCTGGTGTGCTCCTTCCGTTCCGGATGTTCATCATCCTAATGTGGCTCTCATTTTGGATTTTTTGCAGCAAGCCTTGGATTTGGGCCTTCAGCCAAGCACTCTTAAG
Organism: Allobates femoralis; assembly: GCA_033576535.1. Classification (NCBI taxonomy): domain Eukaryota; kingdom Metazoa; phylum Chordata; class Amphibia; order Anura; family Aromobatidae; genus Allobates; species Allobates femoralis. The sequence continues at coordinate 221,946,323 of JARQOC010000004.1, read as the reverse complement.
GTCCAGGTTTCAGCTCTCAGTGCCGTATTTGATCAGGATCTGGCTGCCCATCGATGGATCAGGCGCTTTTTTACCTCTGCTGGTAGACTGCGTCCCAGGCTTCGGGCTTCCGTCCCTACTTGGGATTTGAACATTGTTCTTCAGGGGCTTTCTCAGGAGCCCTTTGAGCCCTTGTCGGCTGCTTCCCTTCCATCTCTCTCTCACAAGACAGCGTTTTTGGTGGCCATTACTTCGGCCAGACGAGTTGGAGTTACAGGCTCTCTCGGTCCAGGCGCCTTACCTCGTGGTTTCTGATGATCGCATTACGCTTCGTTTGGATCCATCCTTTCTTCGTAAAGTTGTGTCGGATTTCCATCGGTCACAGGAAGTGGTGCTCCCGTCCTTTTGTCATTCTCCCGCTAATGCAGCTGAGGCCGTGTTTCACACCTTGGATGTCAGTCGATCTGTCCTCCACTATCTCCAAGTGACCGCTTCCTGGAGGTTGGATCAGAACCTGTTTGTTCAGCATTTCGGGAAAAACAAAGGGAAGAAGGCTTCCAAGGCTACCATCGCTTCATGGATCAAGAAGGCGATCTGTTCGGCCTACGTCGCTCAAAACCTTGCTCCTCCGGTGGGGTTGAAGGCTCATTCCACTCGGGCTGCTGCCACATCCTGGGCGGAGCGGGCTGGAGCTTCATCTGAGCAGATATGCAGAGCGGCTACGTGGTCGTCCCTCCACACCTTTTCACGCCACTATCGGTTAGATCTGTCCTCTAGTCGGGATCTGTCCTTTGGTAGGAAAGTCCTACAGGCAATTGTCCCACCCTGAGGAGTATCAGTGGTATTCCTCCAATGCTGTCGTGGAAGGCGATGGGAGAAAACTGAATTAGTCCTTACCGGTAATTCCTTTTCTTGGAGCCTTCCACGACAGCATCAGTTCCCCCCCTTGTTGTCGGATTTGGTTCGATTGTATCAGGTAATCCATGTCTTCGAGTGATCTTGGTAATAGGGGCTTTTAACCTCTGTGTTCCTGTCCCCCAATAGGGCGTGGACGACATCCTCCAATGCTGTCGTGGAAGGCTCCAAGAAAAGGAATTACCGGTAAGGACTAATTCAGTTTTCTCCCCGCCGACATCGCTAGCAGATTACCGGCGGCGGGGAGGAGGAGATCAGCAGAGGCTGAGCTGATCTCCCGGTGGCAGTCGGTGAGCTCCTGTGACATCACCGGCGGCCACCGGGAGAGATTTCAATGGGTCCGCAGCGTTCTCCTGCGCTGTCAAGCGCAGAACACTGCGGACCCATTGAATACAATGCATGTTTTGTGCGCTTGGGGACGCTTGCTGATTTTCCAAGGTCCCTGAGTGCACAAAAAATGCAACATGCTGCGTCCCGGGTGCGGACGCTGGACACCGGAAGGAGCAGATATCGTCCGCATCTGCACCCGAACTCAGCAAGCGCAAGCACTATGCGTTCCTATGTTAAACATAGGAACGCAGTGCGCATGCGTTTGACTGCGTATGGGAAGGCAGCCTTAATCTTGTCATGGACAGCCTAATAATTTAAATTTATGACTTAAGTTTCTCAATGCCTGCAACTGTCACTAGGGGCCCAGGATGGGAGTTACGTTTACCAGGATGAGGCCCAGGATGGGGGACATTAGTACAAGATGTAGACATTCATTGCAAATAGAAGGGGGAGGGCTACAAGAGCATGAGGGGGTGGGGGAGTATACATGTCCAAATTTTGCAGCAGGCCTGTCACTCTAGTTATGCCCCTGGCAAGTAATGTCATGTCTTTAGAGTATTTCATCACTTAAAGGGTGTTATTTTCATTTTGGGAACAATTTAATTTTTTTTCTATTAAAAAGGACCTGTCACCAAACCAGGCATGGTGATCTAATTACAGGACTGAATGCAGCATGTCTGCTGCATCCAGGCAAGGGGTCCCCCAGGCCCTGAGCCCCCCCTGTACCCTGAGATAATACACTTTGAATACTTACATTGTGGAGCCAAATAGAAGGTGGCTTGTGGTTGGAGCCAAAGGGCAGTTTCACACCCCCTGTATGTTTAATCTGTCCACCGCTGCCTCCCTGATGCCAATCATTGTCTCCCTCGCCTGCAGCATAACACAGAGCTTATTGCAGTGATGGCTGCTTTGTCCCGCCCCTGCGGTGAGGTCACCGCTTATACCCACCCTGCTCTATGGTTAACATGGTTAACAGGCAAGCAACAGGGCCATTCCATGTCAAGGGAACCAATGATTATAACCTCTATTTTGATATTTTGTTATTTGATAATAGCATGTCAGACAATGCAAAATGTGAAGAGAAATTTTTTTTTTTTTTAAATGATTTTCAAAGTTCGAAAAACGTGCGAATTTCGGTGATGGCTGCCTTTACATTTCTTTTCATAACTCAGGCTAGAAATAAGATAGAGACAAAATAAACACCATTCTACTCAGAACTGTACAGACTTTCACCAGGTATGTAACAAGAGTATCTTTGTTAATTTTTTACCCATGCGAACGCAAAAGCAAAATTTTAAAACGCATTTCTGAAAAATCGGCATAATTTAAAATATTCCAAAGCTGCCCATGTGTCTGCTATGCTCTTAGCCACATCTGTACCAAATTTCAAGTTGGGATCGCGATGGGATCAGATTTGAAAATATTTAACAATTATAGTGTCAATTTGAATATCTTGAATTCAGATCTGTTCAGCCTGTGGTCTAAAAGTGTGGGGTCTATATTCACCAAATAATCCATGATTTTTAGACATTACTGTATTATTTTGATATGTTACAGCTTAGAAGCAGGAGAGGACATAGAGGAGAAAGCTTTGTTAGAGCTCAACCTGAGAATGAACGATATTGTATTGAATATTGTACAAACCAGGACTACAAAGAGGAGGAGAGTTTGTTAAAACATCAGTTACAGGAAGCAGAACCCATCAAAGGGACTCGGCAATACCACACTTTCATTCCATGTAGTAAAACAGAAATAAAAACAAGGATTTCTTCATTCAGCAAAGACAGTGAAGTCCATGAAGTGGTAGAAGGCCGCACAAGATTGGCAATTTATGACATAACTGGCTATGTGACCTGTGAATATGATTAGCGCTGGTGGCTGGCTACTGTAATCTCCAAAGATTGTGAAAAAGTCAGATAATAACTCAGTGACAGGCCGTACATACTCTGACACAAAAGGAAATGGCGATTGCTAGTAAGCGCTTATGGACAAGATTACATTTCACCCACTTAAAAGGGACAAATTGATGATAAAAAGCCACTTCAAAAACGTACTATTGTTTGATTAGTTCATATTTTATAGAACGATGATTTAACTACTGTACTATTCTTATTAAACACTTCATAAATTACATGTTTAGTGATATAATAGAAAACAAATTTAAATGTATAAATAGGGGTTAACATTTTTGGTTCCTTTAATCTTGTTTAATCACACTTGAGGATATGATCATCTTTCTTCTTTTGGTTTGTTCAATGCATTCAGGTTGAAAATGCTGAACGTTGTGTTCTGATGATTAAGATATATTTATCCTGGCTCTTACGGGATTTGTGTTTTGTGTTTCTTTTTTGTTGCATATAAATGTTTTATTCAATAAGTTGTAATAACTCGTACAACCATAAAATAAAAAATATATAAATTTGACAGGTCCCAAGTTGAATCTGTGCACAAATATATAACCAAGAACTCAAGTAACACACAGGCATTTTTTCACAATTTTCAAACTAACATTTATTTCACAATTGCGCATCAAAATTTTGAATTTGATTTTCCCAAACAAAATTTAAAAAACCATAGTCTTGTGACATATCAAATGAAAGCTGTTACCATTCTGAGTAAAATGATGCCTCTTCCATTTCAATATCTTATTTCTAGCCTGAGATAAAAGAAATGTAAAGCCATAACAGGCCAAAATTCGCACTTTTTGAAAACTTTAAATATCTGTAAAAAATTAACTGATTAAGAAAAAAAAATTCAGACCTGCCGGTTCCCCAATTTATGCTTAAGTGGGAAGCTGATCTAGGTCTGGAGCTGTCAATGGACCAGAGATCTGATATATTTACTTTAGCTCACTCCACATCAATATGCTCGAGACTGCAGGAAGCGAATTATAAAATATTGACAAGATGGTATAGAGTTCCTGCCCAATTACACAGGGTTTTTCCTTCTACTGATCCGGGTTGTTGGAGGTGTGGCGAGGCAGACGGTACCCTACTCCACATATTTTGGGAGTGTAGGAAGCTTAGGCCGTTTTGGTCTGAAGAGACAAAGATCGTTAGGATTGTCACAGAGTGTACAGCTGACCTGGGCCCGGCCCTTTTCTTGTTACATCACTGTCAGATGCCCCTTCGTAAATATAAGCGTTCATTGTTGAGATTTTTAGTTATGGCGGCTAGATCGTGTGTTCCAATGCTCTGGAAGACGGAGAGATGCCCCTCCGTGTCAATGTGGTTGGAGAGGGTGAACGACCTCATGCACCTAGAGGACTTGACCTCCTCAATCCATGACACGTATGTAGCTTTCCGTAATACGTGGTTTTCCTGGATGATGTTTCAACAATCTGATTTATATAAGACTTATAGAGACTGTTAGAAAACCCTTCCTTGGCGGACTCGCCAATTAATTTGGCTGGTCTAGTGGGGTCATACCTTTTCACCTACGTTGAGGCTTCGTGTTTCCACATAATCTGACACCATCCCTTTCCCCTTCCCTTCCCATCCTCCCCCTCCTCCCCCCACCACCCCTCATGACTACTCTCTTACTGTTCTTTTTCCTCTCTCTTTGGTTTTCCTCTCTGCCTTTTACTTGGTCAACTGTCAATATATGATGTTGCAGCAATGACTTCTACTGTGAAGATTGAATATTGATGTAAGGTCTTAAATTGAACATTATGTTGTTGATCCTAACACTTTAAGGCAGTGTCTACTCTGTAGACGCATAAAAATATATAGTATTTGCTGAGTTTGGGCCTAACTGGTTTGGCCACCATATCTACGTGATATTTGTTTGGATATACTGACTGAGAAGTAATGTGTGTTTTCTTCCATGTTATGAAAATTCAAAACTTTTCTAAAATAAAGAATTATAAAAAAAAAAAGAAAAAAATTCAAAACTTTTAATTTGTAATTAACTAAAGTAGTACTTCAAGTAGAAAAAAAATAAAACAAATCTAAAGACATCAGGTAAAAAAAAAATATTCATATTTAAATCACTTGATATGGAATGACCCATTGACACTATTAATAGTAAAATATTTTAAAATATGATCCCATCGCGATCCCAACTTGAAATTTGGTTCAGATGTGGCTAAGAGCATAGCAGACGTGCAGTTTTTGAAATATTTAAATTATGCCGATTTTTCGGAAATGCGTTTTAAAATTTTACGTTTGCGATTGCATGGGTAAACTATTAATAAAGATACTCTTGTGACATATCTGGTGAAAGCCTGGAAAGTTCTGAGTAGAACGGTGTTTTTGTTTCTCTATCTTCTTTCTAGCCCGAGATATGATAGAAAATGTAGAGCCATACCAGGCCAAAATTCTTACTTTTTTTAAAACTTTAAAAATCGGTAAAAAATTTTTTATCTTCGTATTTTGCAATGTCTGACATGCTATTATCAAATAACAAAATCTCAAAAGAATTAAAAGTATAGAGGTAAAAATCATTGGTTCACTTGACATGGAATGACTCAGATACGTTATGGAAAGACCCAGACATATTTTTCTTGCATATTCAACTTTTTTTAAAATTTGATTTAAAGACAAAAAAAGTAACAATCCAAAGTATAGATAATATTGCATGCAATTGTTAACAGTACAATACAACATTGAATAGTAATGCATTCGAAAAATTTGGTAACTGAATCAGAATAAACTACATTGCTGTTGCATGTCTGGTTTCAATATAATACGGAAAGGGCATAAGAAAGATTTTGAGAGTGTCCAATAAAACTAGTACAAGAGAGTAGGGGGGAGCGAGAAAAGGAAATGGGAGGAAAAAAAGGGAGGTGGAGGGATGGGAAAATCAGCTTTACCTGGAGCTCACTCAGCCAGAGTCTGTAAACTCCAAATCTATGAATCGGATAACAGAAGTCCACTATAATGTGTGGAATGCTTAACCTTCACCCAATAGAACCTGGTTTTATAGAACACATTACATCTATTATGTAGAGAAGCCATCAAGTCCTCGGTGTGTGTGTGTGTGTGTGTGTGTGTGTGTGTGTGTGTGTGTGTGTGTGTGTGTGTGTGTATATGTATATATTGTGATGTAGTGAATGGCTGCATTATACGTGGCCAGTATGTTTCGCACAGGCAGAGGTCAGCTGCGATGTTTTTATGAATGTCTTACCAGTGCTTGGAAGCCAGTCTGCCTAACAGCATTGCAAGAGTTAAGCTTGCCACTTGCTGGAGATGTGGGTGTGTCTCAGGATGTTTAATGGTGTGAGTGTTTGACATGTGGGGAACTTGGAGAGATTGAGAGATCTCCATGTCTACAGGAGCAGTCTCTCAGAGGCCCTTTAGGACTGACAACAGGCCCAGTGTGAGTGGAGGCTGGGATACATCAGGACAAGTGTATCTGAACCTGTATAGTTCAACGACTGTAACATTGTGATGCTTTCCATTGCCTGTAAAGAACAGACTTCTTATGTGACACCTGTGCCTATGAACCTCTATGCTGCAACAAGCGAGTACCCCTATTATACGGCGACTGTTTATGCCGAATGCTGAATATCGCTGCCAAGCGAGGGTACCCCGACCCAGTCCGTGAACGCTACGTCACAAGTGGTGTGAGAATGCAGGCAGAATAACAGCCTTGTTGCTGGAGGCAAAGGACGAGGACTACAAGTTTGCTTGTGGATTGTGCAATGGCGCAGCCTGGTTGCTTGGGGCAACCACTTGACGAGCGGGGATACAAACATCTGACTGGTGGCTCGGCGGGGCCACGAAGACTCCAGGCCGTCGTACTCAAGTCCAGTTTTTGGCTTGTGGCTCGGTGGGGGTCACAAAGCTTGTCACCGCTCTCGACCCAGGTGCACGTGGAGAGGAGTCAAGTGACTGGCTGTGAAACATGGGCTCTGCTTGGTGAGCAGTAATACCCCACAGCCTGGAGATCCTGGTTGTATGGGCGGTACAACCAAGAAAGGTTAGTGCTAATCTATCCCCCTTCCCCCTCGAACACTGGGTATTACCCATTTGAGTGCCCCTCCTGTGTTTTTGTCTCATTGCAGCTAGTGAAGCCTGACAACATAGAGGAGATCCTGAAACACCTGCTGCAGAGCCAGCAGCCGCCGCACCAACAACGTGTGTGTCCCATGGAAGTCAATGCAGAATCTGTGACTGGACTTGTAGACTCTGGGAGCCTGGTGATCCTAGTGAAGGCAAAGCCTGATGTCTACCTGATGCCTGGATGGAGGATTGAAGTCACCTGCATTCATGGGGACACTAAAGACTACCCAGTGTCAAGAGTTGTCATTGAGATGGCCAGGGACATTGGGAGCCCTGACGTTGGTGTAGTCCCAGACTTTGTGCAACCCGTCATAATCGTCTGGGGCTCTAAATAGTTTTTGGACTTGTGGGAGGATGGGGTTGTGTACAATAAGAAAGTAACATCTCACAAATTTGACGGTTCTGAGACAGGGGTGACCAGAGAAAGGTACGTGTCTCCCCAACTTAGTGACCTTACGTCCCCTGAAGTGTACCACAGTACGACAGGTAGTGATGTGGCAACGAAAAAGAATAGAGCTGACACCAAGTTAGAGAGTGGCTTGGGGTTTCACCAGACTGTGCAGTGTGACACAGACTCAAGGGGTGACTGACCCTGAGAAAGTAAAGGGAGTACAGTAAGGAAGCACTCAGCAAGGAAGGCAAATCGTCCCGTCACAAAAAAGAGCAAGCGACACATAAAAGCTGCCCCGGTGACCCCAGCTGATATGTCAAGTGCTTCTATTCCATTTGTGAGTTCTCTTCCAGACACCAAGAAGATCAGGATGGAAGGTGACGTGTCATTGCCTGTAGCAACCGCTGGGGCTGAGACAGTTATTGTGCTGCCAGAGGAACTGACACAGGGTAACAACAATGCTCCCCAAGATTAAGTCAGGGAGACAGAGCCAGCCAAGAAGGTGTGTGTGTCTCCTCTCCAGGGTCTGAACGGGTAACCGTTGGTTGGGTCAGTAGGTCACCTCACGGAAATGGGCAGTGCTAGGTCCGAAGGGTAGATGACTCCTAAGACCCTGAAGATGAAGAGAGGGAAGGTCTGACACCTTCTGATGTTGAGGATGTTGTTGCCCAGGGGAGAGTGACAGATGGGGTTGCTGATGCCGAAGAGTTGTGTGACGTGGCAGACGTCACAGGTGAAGAACTGAAGACCCCTGGACAGCCACAAGGAGTTGTGGCCGAGGTTGCCAGGGGTGTTGCCAGACCCCAAGAGGGGCAGGTAACTGCAGTCATGGAGAAGGTTGAATACTCCAAAGCCCCTGAAGGTGAAGAGTTCAAGGGAGTAAAACCCTCTGGAAGTGACACTACTGAGACCCAAGAGAAGGCGGAGACCCAGGTGAAGACCGAGGGTGCAGAAGCCACATAGGAAGTGATGTCTGAAGCACATACCTCTTCGAGTGCTGGAAGCTCAACCCATCTGGAGGATGGAAGAAGTGAGCTAAGGAGGCTCAAGGAGATGGTACAAGCCCATTTGAAGCAGGAGATGCTTCAGAAATATGCTGTTGAGAGCCAAGTATGTGCACTGGAAAGAGAGATGTCTGAAAGGACTTTGGAAATAAAAGCAGCAGTTAAAGAAAGAAGAACTTCGGAGACAGGCTGCTGAGTGCCGAGTAAGTGTGTTGGAGAGAGAGATCAGAGCTCACAGGTCGCCTGGCAGAAAGCCAGTCGATGAATACGGCAGCGTTGGAGAAGGAGTGGCAGGTGTCCATTCTGTTAAACCGTCTCAAAGAGGTGGAAGTCCGGAGAGAGACTATTTCTGACACTGAGCCAGGTGATCATATTGTGGCAGAAGAGAAGGGTGAGACTCTCTTGTTCAAGTGCCTGGTCGAGGTTCCGGAAGACTTGAGAGACGAGTGTGCCAGAGAGTCTGTGCGTGACTACTTTAAGAAGGCCATGGAAGCTTGTAAGTTGTACTGGTCTCCAGAAGCTAAACAGCTGGTGTTTCTGTCCACATCCAATGTCACTGTGGATCGGGTGGCTATCCTGAGGAACATGCAATTGAGGTGTATTCGCTTGAAGCGGTTGATCCAGCTGAGGAACGAAGAAGCTGCTAGGCGGCTGGGCTTATGAGGAAAGCCTGAAATCTACTGCAAGATGTTGTCCAGGTGCCTAGTGCTCTGCTGAGGGAAGTCTTCGGGAAAAACGGACAACTCATGCAAGACATGGTGGACAAGGCTTGGAGTGACGAGGGCACAAATTCTTGATGATAGAGAATAAAAGATACCCAGGAAAGTGGGTATGGTTCCATTCCTCATGGTGGGGACAGTGGAGAGTCTTGACAATATGCGGACTCTTCTCATTTATAGGGTGACTCACCTAAAAGAAGTGCAGCAGTTAAGGCTGGAGAGAGCGAGAATCGAGAGACAATGTCGCTGCTGAAGATGGAAGCTATCTTTACATCAAGATTCCCAATGAAGTGGGGGTCCTCCCGTTAATAGAAAAGCCACAGCAGAAGCTGGAGACAAAGGATGCAATGGGTCTCTAGGTGATGAAGAAAGGCACCAACAGAGAGCTATCCGAAGACGTCCTGAGGAGAAAAGGTGTAATAGTTTGAGGGGTAGAGAATCCTCTGTTACACCAATGCTGAGGGTCCTAGACAAAAGACCTAATAGTATAGGTGATACAGAGCGAAGTGAATCACACTGCTGTATTGACCGCTGAGGGCCAAGATATCTTAAGGTACCGTCACACGCCTCCATATCGCCGGCGAGAACGCTGGCAATTCCCGAATTCGGCAATGTGGAAACCACATCACATGTGCGTAGTGGCGTGTGACTGGGTGATTCTACAGCGAAAAATCGCCAGTGGAGCGTACCTTGATTGCGCCCTGCCTGAACTGAAATCAGGCGATATCCACCAGGTGATATCAGCTCATCCTGGCGTGTCACAGGGCGATAGCGACGTGCATAGCGATCGTGAAATCATTCACCGTTTACGCAAGGCTGACCAATGGGAACGCAGTTCCGTTCACCAATCGCAGTGATAGGTGCTCAGTGAAACACACTCTAGCACGCCCCAATCGAAACAGTATGCCCACATCGCTTTTATGGTTGTGGCGTGTGACGCGGCAATGTGTGAAGGGGAGATCACTTCCGGTCTGCTGCAAGCAATTTTCGGAACGCAGGATCGCCGAAGATCGCACGATAGATAGCTATGTGTGACAGCTCCACGGCGATCTGAAAAAAGTGCCCGAAACGTGCGCGCTTACATCAAATCGCCAGCAAGATGGAAGCCATATGGCGGCGTGTGACAGTACCTTTTTAGAGTCAGACCAGACAGGAGATTTGACTGTAAACACATCTCGCTACAACTCTTCCCGTTGGAGACAGCCATGGAGAGAAAAATCTGACAAAAAGACATACCCAGATTTCTGAACTCTTCCTGAGTTAAAACATTAGTATTGTTGTATTTAAGTGAATTTGAACTTGTTTTCTTTGAATTATTTGAGGTCTGAAAACGCTGTTTCTGTTCTATTATTTTGACGAGTTCTCATTTGCTGCAAATAAATACAAAATTTTTAGCTTTGAATTTCGGAGACATATCAATAGTTTATAGAATAAAAGAATAATGTACATTTTACTCAAAAATATACCTATAAAGAGAAAAATTAGAGAAACTGAAAATATTCACCAGAGCCGTATGTGTATATATGTATATACCTAGATAGTGGCCCGATTCCAACGCATCGGGTATTCTAGAATATCTATGTACCGTAGTTTATTTAGGAAGATGTAAGAATAATGCAATACGAAGCTGGGTATAAATCCCGCGCCAATATTGCTGATTGGTCGTGGCCGCAGCGGTGTTGGTGGGCAGTGGTGTTGGTGGGCAGCGGTGTCTGTGTGTAGCGCTGTGGGAGTTCAGTGGTGTCAGTGTGCCGGGGTTGACTGGGTGTTGAGCAGGGGTTGACTGGGTGTTGAGCAGGGGTTGACTGGGTGTTGAGCGGGGTGACTGGTTGACTAGGTGCTGAGTGGGGTTGACTGGGTGCTGAGCAAGTGAGAGTGGGGTTCAGTGTGTAGTGTGGGGGCTGTGTGGGGTGAGCAGGGGTAGTTGGGGGTGAATAGCAGGATGAAGAGGCTCCAAAAGGCGAAAAGGCGTTGGAAAGGTAAGTATGAATTCTTTATTATTTTTCATATCTCTGACTTTGTTTAATTTTGATTTCGCAGTGTATATGAATACACTGGGAAATCAAATGGGGCTGTCACACATATCACAGAGGGGAGGAGGAACAGGATTCTTCCTCACCCTCTGTGACAGCGGGAGCGTGAAAGCGAGTGGAGGAGGGCGCTGCGGGGAGGTATCGGGCGGCTACTCTGAACAAATGATGCCAAAGCATCCGCTGTTCATTTCAAATAGCGGGGCGGGAAAGCCGACGGTGAAGTCGGCTATCCTGCCCACTTTGTGAGTGTAGCGCTGTCACTGCAATCCCGTGTCGCTAATGCGTGCTGCTGTTTTGCATATGCTGCGATCATTGGTTGCTGCGGCTGGCGGCAACCAATGAGCACTGGCGCGTGATTTCTGTGACAGACAGAGAACCTTAGACGATTATATAGAAGACTAGCTGTGAGCCCGATGCAAATGCATCGGGATTCTAGAACGTGGCAATATTATTTGCATTAATAGCATTATTATTACCATTAATAGCATAATTATTAGCATTAACAGCATTATTATTAGCATTAATAGCATTATTAATAGCAATAATAGTACTAATAATAGTATTGTTATTAGTATTAATAGCATTATTACCATAAATAGCATTAATAATAGCGTTAATAGCATTATTATGAGGAGTAATAGCATTATTAGCATTAATAAAATTATTAATAGCATTAATAGAATTAAAAATAGTATTAATAGCATTATTAATAGGATTAATAGCATGATTATTAGCCTTAATAGCATTAATATTAGCATGAATAGCATTAATAGCATTATTAATAACATTAATAGCATTATTAATAGCATTAATAGCCTAAATAATAGAATTAATAGCATAAATAATCGCATTAATAGCATGAGTATTAGCATAAAGAGCATTAATAGCAATATTATTAGCATTAATAGAATTTTGAATAGCATAAATAGCATGATTATTAGCCTTAATAGCATTATTAATAGCGTTAATATGATTATTAGCATTATTAGCATTAATATTAGCATTAATAGCATAATTATTAGCATTAATAGCATTATTATTAGCAGTAATAGCATTATTATTAGCAGTAATAGCATTATTAATAGCATTAATAATACAATTAATAGCATTAATATTAATATTAGCATTAATAGCATTAATAGTATTATTGATAGCATGAATAGCATTATTAGCATTAATAGCATTATTAATAGCATTAATAGCATAATTATTAGCATTAATAGCATTATTATTAGCAGTAATTGTTATTTTTTTTTATTTTTATTTTTTTATTTGTTATTTTTTAATTTTTTTTTTTTTTAAGATTTTCACGGCCGCACTTGCCGCAAGTGCAAAACCGCACTTGCCGCACCTGCCGCAAGTCCCCCTATACTTTCTATGGGGATTACCGCAAGCGCGCCGCAAGTGTAACCGCATCTGCCGCGTTTGCCGCATAACCGTTACACTTGCGGCGCGGTTGCGGTAATCCCCATAGAAAGTATAGGGGGACTTGCGGCAGGTGCGGCGGCTCAGGCAGCGACTCGCAATGGCCTCGCGGCCATTGCTCGCGCTACCTGAGCGGTAAATCGCTAACTTTGTAGCCGAGCCTCTGGTTCGATTTTCGATCAGCGACTCGCAATGGCCGCTTCGCGGCCATTGCTCGCACGTGGTGACGTCACAGAGTGACAACGACACGGTCTTTTCGGGGTCCGACACGGAAGTGCCTACGGCAATTATATAGAAGATATTACATCATTCATTCACTTAACTAGCGCTATCAATTCCACGGAGCTTTACACAGCTATTTTTCATTTTTCTCTGCCCTTGTTCCAAGAGCATAACTTTTTTTTTTCCCCGTCAATATAGACCTATGAGGGCTTGTTTTTTTTTTTTTTTTTTTCCGGACTTTCAGATGAAATCCTTTATTTTACCATATAGTGTACAGTAAAATGGGAAAACAATTCAAAGTGCTTTGAAATTGCAAAAAAAGTGCAATTTCACGTTTGTTTTTTGGGTTCTTTACTCACCATGTTCACTATATGTTTAAACCGATGTGTTGGTATGATGGTTTGAGTTGGGATAAGTTCATAGGTACCAAACAGGTATACTTTTTTATTTTTTATCTAAGTGGTGAAAAAAAAAAATTTGAAGTTTTTAAAGAAAAAGAATTGCACTTTTGCACCATTTTCCGCTACCTGTACCGTTCTTATTTTTTGGGATCTGTAGCTGTTTGATGGCTTATTTTTTTGCAGCTTGAATTGATGTTTCTAATGACACCATTTTTTGGTAGATACGTCGTTTTGATCGTATGTATGTATCCTCTGTACCGATGAGCTGCAGCATTTCAGTACATATGGAATGTGATCACTGTCTGTGGATGCCCGCCCTCGCCAGGCATCCATGGGTAGGGAATCAGGGCAGCTTGCGGGGTCATTACAGTACTCTGGACTGTCCAGGTAACAAATCGAGGTCCCGTGATCGCTTCACGGGACCTCTGATCACGGCGGGGAACAGCAGGATCCCCTCCGTTGGCCTATGGATCACGTGATCAGTGAATGACAGCGCGATTCAAAGGGTTAACAGCAGCAATCAGATCATGGATCTGATCGGTGCTGTTAAGGCCTAGTTACACACACAGATAATTGTGCAGAGGTTGTTCGCAGATCTCTGGTCCATGATTTCACTGCAACCAATTGTTCCATTTGTACACTGCCACAAAATGGAACAATGTGTCCATGATTTCACTGCAACCAGGGATCTGTGAACAATCTCTGCACAATTATGTGTGTAAGGGTACTTTTACACATGGCAACTTTTCTAGGAGTTTCACTGGCAACTTACTGGTTGCAGTGAAATCATGGACACATTGTTCTATCTTGTTGCTGTGTACAAATGGAACAATGTCTCCATGATTTTACTGCAACCAGTAAGTTGCCAGTGAAATTCCTAGAAAAGTTGCCACATGTAAAGGTACCTTAACTGGGCCTTTAGATGCACATCTTGGCTGATAAGATCAGCTCAGACGTCTGGGGGAGGATGCAAGCTCACAGCATGAGCTTGCATCCAAGGGTGGGTGGCGGCCTATGACGCACATGTGCGTCATAGGTCATGAAGGGGTTAACAATCAGTTTGTAAAATAAAAAGAGCAAATGTGTTGTATGCTGGGAAATACTTCTTCTGTGCCTGATATAGAATTGCAAGCTCTCGCCCCAGTGATGGTAAACGTCTCTCCGCCCCTTCGAGCTGCAAATCCTCCCCTGCATGGTTTAAATTTCCCGCCCCTTTTTTTGCCGGCGCTTCAGAGACAGCGGCACTCGCAACGGCGCAAGTGGAGCAGGTGTCTGCAGTCCATAGAACAGTGCTAAAGTCTCGCGAGACTTTGGCACTGGCAGCGGCATCCGCGCCCTGCGCAGTGGAGCTGGTGTCCGTACATAATGTGGAGGTCTCGCAAGACTTCAGTACTTCTTTGGACCTTAGACACCCGCTCCACTGCGACAGCGCAAGTGCTGCTGTCACTGAAGCGCCGGCCTGAGGAGGGGCAAGAAATTTGAACCATGCAGGGCAGGATTTGCAGCCCGGAGGGGAGGCGACATGTTTACCCACCATGATCAAATAGCAGCCTCCGTGACTCAATAGGAGGCCACCGCTGGACAGAATATAAGTTCATATCACAGGTACGAGGGGCCAGTCTGGGCACATACAGGGGTTACAAGAACCCCATTTACATGATGTGTAACCTGGTAGGCACAGTATAAAATGCCCTGGGGGGGGTGACCCTTTAAATGGCTCATACAGATTTAACATTAACATATTCTTAATGCCTCGCCCACTCCTTCCAAAAAGATGCTGGGTTGCCATGGCTGTAGTTTTCTCTTTCTGGATTGTATTCGCTAAGTGCATAGAATCAGTGAACCCTTTATTAGGCAAATATCAAAGTCACACACAGATGTTCATCTACGCAAGCTTTGAAAATCACAGTTTGATCTTTTCATCAGATGTCAGCGATTGCTATGATAGATAACATTTAATTAGATTTTTAACCCTTGAAGTCTATAACAGATGGTTGCTTATAGTTGTCCTATGATGCAGATACATGATTTATATGCACTGACCCATACTTCTGATATTACTCGAATTTCAGTTCCAACTATGTAACAATATCTGTGAAGCTGAGGTTGCTGATCAGCATTTTATTAAATTTAATCAGCATTCTATATTAACAGAATCTGATAATTGCCAACAAAACAACTTGCAGAATTGTTGCTAATCTTTACTGTATCTGGATAAATTGATGCCTGTCTAAACCTGATTATTTGACTTTCAGTAATTCTGTAATAGTCTACTATGTAGTAACAACTTTTTATCTACGGTAATCTACATCTTTCTTACCTGTATCCGAGGAAGTGATGTAACAATTAAGATATTGCTTCAGTTTTAAAATGTTGACATCCTTTCTGTGAAAAAAAATTAAACTAAAGGCCCAGTCACACACTACGATATCGTTACCTATTTGGTGACGTTGCAGCGACGTCGTAACAACATCGATGTGTGTGACATTTACCAACGACCAACGATAAGTTTGTTGATCGTTGGTAGTTAGTAAATGACCTGGACCGTAAATTTATCGTTGGTCTCCCGCTGGCCAGCCAGCATCGGCCATGTAACAGCAGGAGAACAACAACGAACGATCTCCCAGCGTGACACAGCAAGCGCTGGGAGATGGTAACCAGGGTAAACGTTTGGTAACTAAGCACAGTGCTCTGCTTAGCTACCTGATGTTTTCCCTGGTTACCAGCTTTTTCTTTGGCGCTGATTTCCTGTGAATCTGACTGTGTGACAGCTCACCAGCGATCAAATAACGATGTCCCAGTGATCCACATCGTTGGTTGGATCGCTGGGACATCGATAGGTGTAACGGGGCCTTAAGGGTGGTTTCACATTTGCATTTGTGTCTGCATGCATAGGGCATGTAGAAGCAAACGCATTGCAAACATTGCCATACTGATGTGAACGCAGCAGAGAATCTCTGTATGTGTTCACATCAGTATGGTGCCCGGCCAGCCAATCCGCTATCTCTGCAGCGGCCGGGAGGTGGAGATCAGCGGCAGAGATCTCCTCCTCCTGGCCGCCACTGATCTCCCGACTGTGTCGGCGCAGGAGATTTGAAGAAACAGCTCATCTGACAGCTGTTTAAACCTCCCGCGCCAAAAACACTTCTTTGGTGTCGGCTTGGGAGATTTAAACAGCTGTCAGATGAGCTGTTTCTTCAAATCTCCCGCGCCGACACCGCCGAGAGATTAGCGGCTGCTGTGCCCGGGACATCAGCGACTGCTCCTTCTGATCTCCCGGTGGCCGCCGCTAATCTGCTGCACTGTCATGCAGAGTACACTGCGGATCCATTGAGATCCATGCATTTTTTTTTGTGCGCTTGCAGTCGCTTGCTGATCAATCAAGCGCCCTTGAACGCACAAAAAATGCAACAGGCTGTGTTCGGATGGCGGAGGAGGGCGCACAAATTATGCGCAACCGAACGCAGCCAAATGCAGGCACCATGCGTTCCCATGTTAAACATAGGAACACAGTGCGCATGCGTTTGGCTGCATTCGGAACGCTAGGTTGCTAACGCAAATGTAAAATCGGCCTAAATTTGTCTTTGAGAAGATATTTCACCAGACTTTTCATGTTTAACGGGACACATAATGTAGTAACATCTGCAATCTGCAAAGTGGAATAAAGTTTGTTATTTTTTATTTCACCTAATTGTCTTGGAGATATGAACAATCAAAGTATTTAACACCTAATGGGTTACATTGTGTCAGCTAATTTTCAGTGCCGGTAGTCTTTGGGAGTTATGGTCTGCTTATGATCGGTCAGCATCATATTAAGGAAAGAAGGACAAGCCCCTAACAGAGCTTAGAGTTGTTTTCTTCAGTGTGTGAGATGAAATGATACAGCTGTCATGTCATGTATGCATAGAAAGCACAAGTAACTGACACCATTCAGATGCATATTGTGGGAGAGACGGCACAGCTGAGTTTAGATGCCACATTACAAACACTCTTATTGGCTCACCTAGCATGGTCACCTGTGCTGTAGTGCCTTTTATACATGCACACATGCACACACGTAGCCCAGAACAGATGGTGAGATGTGATGACAGCCCTGATTCCAGAGCAAGTACAAGTTGCTTTAGCTCAGCAAAATGAAATGTGGTTACATATCGCATGCTCCTGCTTGAAGTTGTGGTGGGGGAAAGTCCATTTTCCTTGAAGTGCTGCTGCCTGTTTGATTTGTTAGCATCATAGAGGGAGAGACACATGCCTCACTGAAAACTGTCTGATAATATCCACTTGAACTTAAAGCTTAACCATCAATTTAATTTTGATTTAATAAATTAATAGTGCACATGAAAAGAAGCAACATTGTATTATATCTTATGAGGTTCTGTGGAGGGAGGTGTTGGGGGCCGAGGGAGGTGCTAGAGGCAGAACTCCACACTTTTTTATCTACATAGAATCTCATCAACACCAAATGACATCTCCGATCTCCGTACTGGGAAAGTCTTCCCTGAATACAGATTTTGATAATGATTGATCAATTCTGTCAGAGAAAGAAGTAAAATTTTGTATGTTCAGATATATTACAAAGTTGCCTATTTTCATGTGTACTGTTGATTTATGAAATGCAAATTATAATGACAGTGATGCTTTAACTTTAGTTGTTTATCTCATTGGGTGCCAAATCCTTTGATTTGCTAATATCTCTGCAATAGGGACATTTTAAAAAATTATATTTATGTATTTTGCTCTGCAGCCAGTATGGCATCATGCACACAATTCAGCATGAAAATTTGGTGAAATGTCACCAAAATCATCAAGATCATTTCCACTGCTAAAAGGTTACCTGTCAGGTCCCCTGGGCACCCAGAACCATGAGCAGTTCTGAGCCCATATCTAGAATCCCTGCCTAAAAGTCCTAGCATACAGTAGCATCACTAAACAGATCTTTAGAAAAGGTATTTCTAAAGTACATTTTACGAGATGCAAATTTTGCTTTTGACTAGTCGAGGGGGCGTTAGTTCCCACACTAGTTGGCCCTCTTAGCATGTTATCAATCCCCTTTGGGCCTGATAACATGTCTTACAGAAGCCGGGGTCTGTGCCAGCGCTATACGATTGTGGATTGAGCTTCTCTGAATCTGGGTGTATGCGTCCTGGCTTGAGAGGCATAGTACACATTATTAGAGGTGTGTACGACTTCCGACCACGCGCAGTAAACTTCTTTGAAGCCTAGACATGTACACCAGGCTTCTGAGAAGCTCAGTGCATGATCTTTGTATAGTACTGACACAGACACTGGCTTCTGTAAAGCATGTTATCAGGCCTAAAGGGGATTGATAGCTTAAGAGGACCAACTAGTCTAGGAACTAACGCCCTTTGACCAGTCAAAGACCAAATTTACATACCATAATCCGTCTTGACTATATCTTGAGAAAAAGTATTTTTAATGTGTGCAAATAAATGAAGGGACAGTTAGGCAGGGAATTTTGATATGTGCACAGAACTCCTGGTGGTACTGGGGGCACAGAGGACCTAATATTCCCTTTGAAAAAAGGACTGAAAATAAACAAGACTGTATAGACTGCTGGGATTAGCTAGAAACCAAAATTAGTGTTACTGTTGGAAAACTCATGTCATGTTTTTAGAATTTTTATTAATGTTGTTATTTTCTTTCACATTAACAGATAGACTCATCCTGAAAATCCCTTGGAAAAATTTGTATGGTGATGCAGTAGTTGCCACTCTTGAAGGATTATATCTATTGGTGGTACCTGGTGCAAGTGAGTAGTAAATATGTTTAAAGATGCAAAGCATGAACTCATAGGGGTCCGTATTCACATGAGATGGTCCCCCATCACCTTAAACAGGAAGGTATAAACAATCACCCCCCCCAAAAAAAGGTAGAGTTATTTAATATGATTATACCCTACTTTCAGTGGTCTAATTCTCAAACTGCTATATTGACAGAAAATAATTTTGGATTCTTGTAAGAAGGGGTTGTGCAAAATAAAATGCAATCTCAGGTTATATATGTAACTTTTGACTGTCTGAAAGAGCTGTAGTGTGAACTGTACCGTGTTTGCAACAGACAGTATGATAAACAGATCAATTGTAAAACACCCCATGTTCTACCGTATGATTATTGTATATGTGAACTTTGCCTCAAATGACAAGTTTCCGTTTAAAAACAAAAAACTATTGGCTTGAAAGGTATCTAGCCACTTTGTTTTTTCAGCAAGAATTATAGGGACCATATTGTCTTCAAATTATGGATTTGACTGGTTCCAAATACAGCTCTGTGCTTTCTTCCACATAGCGGAATAACTGCCTGCTGTTTGCATGCACCAATCCATGGAGAATTGCCCATATGCACTAGCACATAGGCTTCAATTGGTCTGTTTATTATCCATGTGACATCTATTGCACACACGAACAGCACATGGACCAAAACGTGCCTGTCTGAAGCAGCCCTAAGGCAAAGCTCATTAGCCTTGTAAAATTTCTCACATGACGTAACAGTAATGTTTCCATATAGCAAACAAGGATGGAAGTGACCTTGTGGCCATCACAAGAAATCTTACTTTGTTTTAACTTTTAGCCCTGCATAAGCATTAGTCATGAACAAGGATTAGTTCTGACCCTGACTTTTATACACTGGCGATCAAAATTAGAGAACACACAATTTTCTTAATGTTAAAGGGAACCTGTCAGGTCATTTATGGCCCCCAAGCCATCACTATCTGTGCCTGCAGCTTCATACTCCTATTCTAAGCATCCCTGTTTTAGCTAATAGTCAAGATTAATATTAAAGTTAAAAAAAAAAGCTAAATAACAGAGTGAATGCAATTGTATATCAGTACCTTCTTCAACACGTGGTTGCTTACTTGCGTTCAGCACTCAATCAGCCAGCAATTTTCATGCAGGACAATGCCCCCAGTCACACGGCAAAATGGGTAAACAAGTTTCTTGAAACAGAAACATTGAAATGTCCAGCCCAGAGTCCCAATCTAACCCCAATAGAGAGGTAATGAAAACCGGTTTCAGATTGGAGCGGCGCTTCCATACTCATCCAGGGTTGTCTTTTTAAAAAATATTTTCTTTTATTTCATTCCGATTGTAAAAAATTAAAAAACGATACAGTATAGTACAACGCGTTTCGACCTAGATACAAGTCTTCCTCAGGTACATTTAGTAATAACAATTCTAAGAATCTAACCCCAATAGAAAACCTCTGGAAAATCTTTGGTGACAAACTTATGGCCAAGAAATCCACAACAGTCACAGAACTGTGGAAGAGACTAGAAGAAGAGTGGATCAAAATCACACTAGAGCAGTGTGAGAGACTAGAGATCTCCTGTGGCCACAGATGTGCTAAAGTCATTCAAAGCAAAAGCCTGTACACTTCCTACTGATTGGTGACTGTTGTAACCTTCACAACATTTAGTTTTAAACTCTAAGGAGCCTTTCACATCAATGTTTTTGCTTATGTGCGGCAGATGCGGTAAACCTGCGTGCACTTGCAGCGCCGATCCGGCAAGCCCCATCATTGTCTATGGGGCTTGCAGTCGGGTGCGATTACGCCAAATCGTCCGGATCCGGCACTTGCGGCCGTGAGGGAAAAAAAAAAAGCTGCAAGGATCTTTTTTTTTTTTTTTTTTTTTTTTTTTTTTTTTTTCCTGCGGCCGCAAGTGCCGCATCAGGCAGAACCGCACCTGCCGCACCAGACCGCAAGCCTCATAGACAATGCATGGAGCTTGCGAGATCCGGGCCGCAAGTCACCCGATCCAGCAGATGCTGCGCCACCTGCTGCATCGGCCGCAAAACGCTGATGTGAAAGTGGCCCATGCTACAATCATTGCTGTTCTCTAATTATGATCATCACATTTTGTGAAAAACATTGGTTAAAAGTTGATAAGCTTTTGGCTATTTTGGAAAACACTGTTCTAGTGGCATGGTGTATTCCTTACACAAAAACCGCCAAATGTTGATCAATATAGTTTTACATTCTGTCTGAACAAATCAAGGGATCATGCATTGTTGCCAAATTTTGATCACAAGTGTACAGGGTGGACCATTTATATGGATACAGTCTCAATACAGAGTTTGAAAAACTGGGCACTACCCGTGTTAAACAACTTAGGCAGATTAAAAAAATCCTTGCTGACTGAGGGTTTTCAACCAAAGGAGGTGCTCACTTAATGTACTGTATATACTCGCGTATAAGCCGAGTTTTTCAGCCCAAAGATTGGGCTGAAAAGTACCCCCCTCGGCTTATACGCGAGTCAGTGCTGTATACCGATGTATACATCGGTACATACCGATGTATACATCGGTATACAGCAGCCCCCGCATCCCCAGTAATGCAGGGCCCCCCCAGCGTCTCTCCGGTCACCTGTAAAGCAAGCTATACTTATCAGTGTCCCGCTCGCACTCGCCGCTGCCGACATCCGCGATCCTCCATCTTCATGCGACTCCTCTTCCTGTTTCTGTGCGCGTCGCCGGCAATGACGTCATTCCCGGCGACGCGCACAGGAAACAGGAAGGAGTCGCATGAAGATGGAGGATCGCGGATGTCGGCAGCGGCGGGTGCGAGCGGGACACTGATAAGTATAGCTTGCTTTACAGGTGACCGGAGAGACGCTGGGGGGGGCCTGCATTACTGGGGCTGCCTGTATACTACCGCTGGGGCTGCTATATACCTCTGGGGCCCTGTATACTACCACTGGGGCTGGTATATACCTCTGGGGCCCTGTATACTACCACTGGGGCTGCTATATACCTCTGGGGCCCTGTATACTACCACTGGGGCTGCTATATACCTCTGGGCCCGTCTCCTGTATACTACCTCTGGGGCTGTATACTACCACTGGGGCTGTATATACTACCACTGGGGCTGTATATACTACCACTGGGGCTGTATATACTACCACTGGGGCTGTATATACTACCACTGGGGCTGTATATACTACCACTGGGGCTGTATATACTACCACTGGGGCTGTATATACCTCTGGGGCCCTGTATACTACCACTGGGGCTGTATATACTACTGGGGCTGCGTGTATACTACCACTGGGGCTGCTGTATCTACCTCTGGGACTGGTGTATACCACACTGCTGGGGGCTGTATACTTGTGCTAGGGTCCACCCTCGGCTTATACACGAGTCAATAGATTTTCCCAGGTTTTGGGGGCAAAAGTAGGGGGGTCGGCTTATACACGGGTCGGCTTATACACGAGTATATACGGTAAGTGCACAATGTAGTTAAAAAGAAAAAAGACAGTGGCACTCACCGAGTTGATCTTCATAATTTATTGCGGTTTTCAACGGAACATTCCGTAGGAGCAAGTGGAGAGGGAGGGAGGTGCGGGAGCGAGGGCGACGGCAACCGTTTCGCGACTCAGCGGCCGCTTCTACGGGTCCTGACGTTGAAAACCGCAATAAATTATGAAGATCAACTCGGTGAGTGCCACTGTCTTTTTTTTCTTTTTAACTACATTTATGTGGATACACCTAAATAAAATGGGAATGGTGGGTGATATTAACTTCCTGTTCATGGCATATTGGTATGTGGGAGCTGGGGAAACTTTTTCACACGGGTGGTGACCATGGTGGCCATTTTAAAGTCGGAAACTTTTGGATCCAACTTTATTTTTTTCAATGGGAAGAGGGTCATGTGACACATCAAACATATTGAGAATTTCATAAGAAAAACAATGGTGTGCTTGGTTGTAATGTAACTTTGCTCTTTTATGAGTTAATTACAAGTTTCTCTTTGTTAACCTCTGTGACATATCAATGGCTGTAAACTGTGCATTGCAAAGTGGATTGCAGTTGTGTTGATGTCTGGTGAACGCAGTACCCGGGTCATTGCAGCAGAATTCATTGCAAGACACCCTACGAGACCACCTATCTCCAATGCTACAGTTAGCAAACTGCTTGCTAAATTTCATGAAACAGGTTTAGTGTTGGATTTTCCATAAGGTGGACGCAAGAAAACTGTTACTAATGAAGAAACTTCAGTGGCTGTCCTACCTTCAGTCAGCAAGAGCGCACAGTGTAGCACTCGCCGCATGTAACTGGAGAGCAGCATCAGTTGAACATGCCTTCGGCTGATATTGGCTACTCACAAATGGCAGCCCTACAAAATCCAGCTGCAGCAGCATCTCAACGAGGATGACACAGATCGGCACACTGAATTTGCACAATGGGCAAAACAAAACTTGGAACAGGACCCTCAATTTACACAGGACATTATGTTCAGTAATGAGGCAGACTTTTTTGTGAATGGTGAAGCTAACAAACAAATCCACCACTATTGGTCTGACTCCAACCCACAGTGGATAGATCTCTCCAAGACTGTTGGAATACAAAAATTGATGGTATAGTGTGGTATATGGGGTACAAAAATAGTGGGGCAATTCTTCATCAATGCCACTGGATATCTGAAATTGCTACATTATGATGTGTTACCCTCTTTATCCACTGAAGATGGCACGTTCACTGAGTTTTTCCAACAAGATGGTGCACCACCACATTATGGGTGTCAGGTCCGAGCATTCCTACATGAACAATTTCCTGGAAAGTGGATTGGTCGTCGTGGGCCAGTTGAATGGCCACCAAGGTCCCCCGATCTGACCCCCTTAGACTTTATCTTTGGGGTCATTTGAAGGCTATTGTCTATGCTTTGAAGATACGAGATGTGCATCATCTGAAACAACGGATACTGGAAGCCTGTGCTAGCATTTCTTCAGCGGTGTTGCTATCAGTGTGTCAAGAGTGGGAGAAGAGGGTTGCATTGACAACACTGGGGAACAATTAAAAAAAAAAAATTCTGTTGAGTTAGGTTTTTGAGCTGATTTATACTAAAATTGGCATGCTGATTCCAAAAATGTAGTCAGTTTTTTTCTAGCACGTCAAGTTTTTCCTCCACAACTTACCTGCCAGAGATGCACAATTGCACTGATATCTGTAATAAGACTTGTTATCTGATTACAATTCGACTCATATTTGTTTGTAAAAAACATGAAAGTGTTAAACATATTTGTCATGCCTATTCCTTATATATTTCATTTTTTGCTCATATTTGTACTATTTAAAAAAAACCAAACACTTTTTAGTTACAGTAGTTTACATATTTTTGAGAAGACAAAAATCCTATCGTTCAAAAACTTGACGTGAAAGAGAAAAACTGAGAATTTCTGGATTCAGCATCCAAAAATTAATTAAGAACAGTTGTCTGACCTAACTCCTAAAAAAATTGTGTTCCCCAGTGCAATCCAACGCAATGGGCAGCACTTTGAACACATTTTAGAAGTGATCATAAACTTGTAAATAATTCATGAAAGAATAAAGTTGCGTTAAAACCAAGCACACCATTGTTTTTCTTATGAAATTCTCATTAAGTTTCATGTGTCACATGACCTTCTTCCCATTGAAAAAAAATAGTTGTATCCAAAATGGCCAACTTAAAAATGGCTGCTATGGTCACAAACCATCTGGAAAAGTTTCCCCCCTCCCATATACTAATGTGCCACAAATAGGAAGTTGACATCACCAACCATTCCTATTTTATTTAGGTGTATCCATAGAAATGGCCCACCCTGTATATTACACACTGATCTGTATCTGCAGATTCAGTGGCAGAAACATGATTGATAAAGAAAACCATGCACGACCACAATTACTTAGATCAGGTAAATTCCCTTTCAGCCTATTGCCCTCACCACCATGGAATTGGAGGGATCATGCATAGATAATTATCTATGATTTCTATGAATGCACCATTTTCTGGGATGGATGCGGGCTGCAATTCACAGTAGGGGGCTCAGAAAGCTTGGGCTTCCCCATGCTAAGGATTCCAACCCCCAGCTGCCTAGTTGTACCTGCCTAGAAACCGAAAATACAGTGAAGTCCCATGCTGTATTTTTTAATTACACAACCCTGCAAAATTGAATTTTTTGAAAAATACAAGAAAAGTTTTCACAGATTTTTATGTAATTTGGTGTGCTGATTACGAAAATGACCTCCATTTTTTTTCCATCGCGTAAGGATTTTTTGTAAAACCAAGACCGATATTTTTTGCTAAAATCCTAATTGCAAAGGAATTCTGTCGAACAATTGTACATGTAATATCTGGCAACAGTGGTTTTTATCCATTTAAATTTATGTATAATTGATTTCTTAAATCTTCATAAATAAACTACATACATATCCTAATATGCATTAGAATCGGGCCGCCATCTTGTATATTATAATGCACACCCATAGGCCTCCAAGAATTCTTGGTGAGGCAAATTTATTTTTCAGCAATCTATTATAATATAACATATAATATAATTATATTATAGATGCAGTTATACCCACGGTTATTTTGTGGTTATACCCACGGACATGGCAAGAACAAAAGTAACAATCATCACAGTGGTTTTTCAGCTCCCTCCAAACCATAGGAATTCCAAATCGTAAAGCAGCCTTTTTTCTTTTCAGCCATAAGCTTAGACCATTGAGACACTGTACACAAACTTTGTGAGGAGCCCACGATTTATCCTGGTCTCCAAGTTTCATGTTGAAATACGCGTGATAAAGTTGTCTTACATAGTCTGTAATGCTCCTCATGCGATTGTTAATAACACTATCTTCGCCGCATATGTAACAAAAGTCATCTGGCAAATTTTCACAATGTCTCGAACTCGAAGCCATGTTTCACGAAACACCTAGAGTAAAACAACAAGGATATCCTAAATTAAAATGAAATTAAAATTATCCACTTACCATATATACTCGAGTATAAGCCGAGGCCCCTAATTTTTGCTCTCCAAAACTAGAGAAACTTATTGACTTGAGTATAAGCCTATAGTCGCTGATACAGGGGATGCAGTGCATATTCATTGCACTAATGAGCAGCGTCACGTGACTGCCTGCTCACTTTGCAGCCTCCTCCAGCGCCCGATCACAGCCCTTGCCCACTCAGCAACTGTATGACTCGAGTATAAGCCAAGGGGGGCACTTTTCAGTACAATTTTTGTGCTGAAAAACTTGGCTTATACTCGAGTATATACGGTACTTTATCTTACTACGGACGTTAAGTACACAATCTTATAGGTTAAAGGGGTTAAAGAGAAATAAACAAATAATGGCGTTTAAAAAATGTTTCTAGTTACAACGGTGCAAGTTTAGACTTGTTCGTTGCGTCTTTCCGATGCTTTGGGAAGGTGTTCGAGGGGTATTTCGTAGGTTTCACCGTGGTAAAAACTGAGAGGGAAGAAATTCAACAGAGAAAAACAAAATTGGTAGTAATTGTTCGTAAAAATACAATTAATTTTCAATTTCTCAAAAAAAGTGACGTGATACAGAATTTTCATTATTTTTTTTTTTTTTAAATCTGCACCAAAAAATACATAAATTTCAGCCATCAATTCCCTTGTATTTTTTTCATCGCAGGCCTGTGTTATTTAGTGGAATAATTAAGAAAAGGGCTTCTCTGTATTTTTGGTTTCCAGCCAGGTAAAACTAGGCAGGTGAGGGTAAGGGGTTGCCTGTACCTGCCTGCTGTACCTGTCTGGCATCCAAAAATACTTTGAAGCCCCATGGCACATTATGACATTTTTAAACCCTTTTTATACACCAGCCTAACCTAGCTTCATTCACAATCGCAACCGTGAACAGATGCTTAAAAAAATACATCGAAATCCACATGAAAAATCACGGCGAAAATGCACCATTGGCACAGCCATACTTCTGCTGCATTTTTTCTGCAGGTGTGGATTTCTGGAACAACAAAATCTGCACCAATGTTTTCTAGACGGCACATAAAGACTGGGAACAAAAAAAAGTTTCAAGGTGTCATAATGTGACTTGAGGCTCCGCTGTATTTTTGGTCACCAGTTCCGGTACAGAAGGCAGCTACAGGCTGCCACCCACCGCAGGCTGCCTAGTTTTACCTGGCTGGTAATCAAAATACAGGGGAGCCCTATTTTTTGTTATTATTTCTTATAATTAAAGGGACGCAGATCTTCGCTGTATTTTTGTTTTCCAGCCAAGTGTAACTAGGCAGCTGAGGGCTTGAATCCTCAGCATGGGTAGGCCCAAGTGTTCTGTGGCCCCATGTTGCAAATTGCAACCTAGAAAATGCTGCATTCATCATAGCACCAATTTCTGGAGCTGTGCCCGACTTACAGCTGCCCTGTGGTGATGACACCCTGGATAATAAAGGGTTAATGCCAGCCGGCACTACGTCCGAGATTCAAAATGTTGGTCGAATGTTAGACTCTGCCATTATGAATCTCTATTTAAAAGGTAAATAATACACAACACACAGAGACAAATCATGTTATTAGAATAACTCATGTGGCCCGCTAGCAGTGGAGGCATGTGAGCTCCCAGCTGTAGGGAGCCCTGGTAACTCAGTGAGTGACGTCACTGCTCCACCGTGGGTCACTCGAATTTGCTGCGCTGGTGATATCATTCACTGCGACACTGAGGCCCCATGGTCCAGTGTGATTTCTGACTCTGGAGGGAGAGGATGCTTGTTCTCCCGCTGCAGACTGTGGATAAATGATCGTGGAGGGGTTTTGGGAGTAAAAAAGGTGGATTTGAAATGTTTGTTTTTTGTCAAATGAGGTGGCTATGCAAAATTTCGTGATTCTACATGTGACTGTGCAGATTCTTTTAGCGTATATATATATATATATATATATATAATATATATATATATATATATATATATATATATATATACACACATTAATATTAGATTTCAGCACTGGAGCTTTTTTTTTTTTTTTTTTTTTTTTTTCATTTAACTCAACCAATTGTGGGACTTACTGTTATTCCAAGATAGTTTGATTCAAATGTACTATGATTGTGGGATATCCTTTTAATCATTGTGGTGACACATGAAAAATTATACCTAATTTTTTATGTTTGACTTTTACTTTCCAGGCGTAAAATATGATGCAGAAAAAGAAGAACGTAATCTTCAAGAGTCAAAACAGAGGGAGCTCCTTCGGATTGAAGAGGCTCTACAGAAAGCAGCTGAGAAAGGTAGGCTTTTAATAATGCACAGTTTTTGCCGGTCTCCTTTTTAAATGAAACATGTAAAGTTCTTCATTTCTTTTACTTATTCGCTTGCCTTTGGATGAAGGAGGTCTTGGAGACTGCTACAACTTGCAGAGTTTTATGTGTAGTAAGAAACAGTCTGGTGCGTACATTATGAATGTGTTTTTGTGTCTTTGTACATACACATAAATACACTGTCTCCATACAGCTTTTCAAACATTAAATTATAACTGCAATTTCGGGGGTTTTTTTGCATTGAAAGAAATGTTCAAGCATTAAAGGGGTTGTCCGATGTAAAACACACAAAACACAGGGTGCGCTGCAAGGGTTCACTGGTGTCTCATCCAGGAATGGCGATATGCATGCTCCCAAATACTTTCTGATTAGAAGGACATTGTCCCGCTCGTTGCAAGTGTCTTGAGCTAGGCTGCATCCATCTATTCAGATTCCGGCTAGCAGTATGTATATCACATATTTGCGACCATTCCTGCCTCTGACATCGGTGAATCCTCACAGCGCAGAGTGCATGCGATGTGAGGATTCACAAAACTGTAGTCACATAGAAAAATTCTGCAACATTCATTCTTATTCCTAAAAATGCCTTTTTTCAGTTTAAGCCACTTTATACATCTTCCTTTCATCCCACACTTTCTCTCACTATTTTGTAAAATCAGTGTTGAAAGTCAGTGATGAGCAGTGATTATTAGCTCACTCAAAGCAGGCTACAGCAATCTGTGGATAAGAAGAGATCAGTTGCAGGGAAACGTACGCTGTTGTTCACCCCATTGAGCTGCTCAGCACTGCTATTTAATGTCCTTCATGCTGTTGCTTCTTATGTCTTCCACACTGTTGCTTCTTCCAGGGGATACATTATTGGGTGGAAACACACTGGCGAGAAAAAATGCGGTCTGATTCTCGTTCCTGAAAGCTTTTCGAGTGTTGTCCGATTTTTGGTCCGTTTTGCATCCAACTGCGATGCAACTGTCCGACATTTCCTCTGATTACAGTCAGCTCTCTGATGTGATCAGAGTGTGGTCCGTGTGCAATCCGTGAAACGCATGCGATTTTTCAATGAAGGCAACCTTACAATTGCCTACAATGTGTGTCAATTGCGAGTTAAATGATATGTGCCAATTAGGGCTCATTGGAGTATATATCCCATGAACATATGTGTGTAATGATTGGATCTTGTATCCCCTGAGAACCCAGTGTTGTGGACAGGTGCAATTTTCTACAGAATGCAGAATAACCTGACCATAAACACCACTGTGTAGATGTCAGTTAATTGGGTGTTTTCCCGGCGGTATGGCAGTCCCTACCCAATTGTGCCTGACCCGCAGAGGCGGCGTCTAATGTGGGTTTATCTGTTGCTCCTTGCGCGTACATCTCGTGGCCCTGTTATTAGGCTGTATGTTTGTTTTTTTTTTCCGCTGGCATCCTACCAAATGTTAAGCATATAGCACGATGTCCATACCCACATGTGACATTTCTTCATTCTGTGGCTTGCCGTCACATCCCAGAGTACCAAAATTTTGTAAAGTATTCCACTTTAAGGGATGCCTTCTTTTCACACTTATGATGTTCTTACTTTCCTTTTTAAATTATGGTGTGTGATGTCTTACGAGCACCATACATGTATTTGAAACCCTCCAAAACACCTTAACCCTGTCGTGATGTACTGTCTGTGTCCATTCAGTGGTTGTTTCCTCAGAAAACCGAAGGATCAGGCCCCGGATGACTGTGTGCCTGGGCCCTAACTGATTGGCGGCCAACCACATCATCAATATACCTGTATAATTTTTTTGCTGAAACAACACTAAAGCATGCATTGTGTGTCTACAAACATGTTATGTGTTAAGTTTAAAATACTCATGGCTTCTTTTCTGCAATGTGTGACAATACACACTTTTTTTTTTTTTGTCAAAAACAAAATTGCTATTAAGAACGCAACAAAGTGAGCAAAACAAACATATTAAGCGCATATGTTTTTCTTTGCATAAATAGAATAATAAAAAAAACAAAAAAAAACAAAACACACACACGGTATGTGAACGTGACCCACTTTATAAAAGTCTTCACTCACCAACGTGACAATCTAAAGGTTGGTGTAGGTCGTCTCAACAGGGTTTGAGTGTGGCCCTTGACCACTTCCCTGGCTACTGTCCACATTAACCACATTTAGAGAGTGATGTAGCTCTTCTCCTAATGGCTAACATCTTGGCCGGGTGGCATGAAGCCAGCTAGAGGGGCATTTGCCACATTGACCAATTCCCGAAATGGGGGCCACAGTGGACACGCGATTGGAGGTCTAGCTACACTATGCGAGGCCTGTGAGGATGACGCGGCTGGTGGTGGTGCTGGCTGCTGGGTGTTGGTCCTGTCCAGCATATTATCTTGGGAGTTCTGCCACTACTCTAGCATTTGAAACACTAATCTGCGGTGATTGGATGGCATACACGCATGCAGGACAATTAGCATGGCAGCCCTTGCACGCATCCTCAGTGGGCGCGGTATGTCATGCAAATAGCTGCTGAGGCTGCATGCAAAGGCTTCCTCCCCATCATCGGTCACAGGCTGCGCAGGGTGCAGCAAGACCCCCGTGTTGACGTTGGCGGTAGCTACCAGGTCCACTGCATAATTTAAAAAACCCATTGTTTAACATTTGTAACATTTGAACATACTACACCCATTACACACTAACCCCTCTATTGACATTACGTTAGCTTACAACATTTGGAGTAATGATACATTACCAAGGGTGATCTGTACGTCCCGTGCACTGCTATCAAAACGGGAAGAGTAGCCTGGTAGTATCCCTCCATGCTGCATCTTTTTTCCTCCTGTCACCATAGCCCTGGTCTCTAGGGTCCCAGAGCTCAGGCCTCTCCTGGATCAGGACTATGAGCCTCTCCATATTGATCCAATAGACCACTGTCAGTCCGTGGGGGCCACCTTCCGAGAGTACACAGGATTGTGCCGCCTTCTACTTCCTGAGTAATTATGTGACGCCTCCTAATCACCACTTATTATGAGCTACCAAAGGTTTCAGTGGTGAATAAACGCATTTGACTCGGATGGTCTGTGTTCTGCCGACTGCAGTCCGTGATTTTTGTCGGACCCATAGACTTGCATTGGTGAGCCTCGCGTGTGTTGCGTCTGCTTTCTCGAAACCGCCCGACACTCGCAAATATGCTCTCGGACATTAAATAACATTGGTCCGACTGCAGTGCGAGAAAAACTCGCACGACAGTCGTTTGACTTTCATTCCAGTGTGTCCGTACCCATAGTAGCATCTATGGAGCAGAAATAAGGAAATACTCCAATTAGATATGGAACTTGCATAAGGGAAAAACTGCTGAAAAATGCAAAATACAGGTAATTAGATGGCAACAAGTGATGTGATTCCTCAAATATTTAAATTAAAAAAATCCCAGCAGAAATATGGAGAAATTCTAAAACGTGTCCAGTTCATTTTATGTGTATGAACATTCTAGAGCCTGTATTTCTGGCCTTAACATTTCTGTGACTTTTCACACACATGACTGTCCCCTTAAGCATCAAAAATCTATTTTTATTTTACACTGAGCAAAAACATGTAACATTTGTTTTTATTCCCATTTTTCATGAGCTGAACTCAAAGATACAAGACTTTATGTACACACAAGGCATTTTTTATTCTTATATTTTTCACAAATTTGACTTAAGGGCCCGTTCCACACTGCTATATGGTTAACGATATCGCTTGTACGTCATGGCTTTTTGGGTGGAGCAACGATGTCGTAACGACCTTGTTGCGTGTGACAAGTAGAAACGATCAACGGTAAGTCGGCTGTTCGTTCATCGGAGGTTTGTGATAAGGACCTTAAACCAAGCGATGATCGTCCGTCCAACCTGCAGCATCGGTGTGTGTGACACCTTGATAACGATGTCGTTAACGACCTTGCCTATTCAGAACTGAAGGACATAGGCAATCAAACGACCTCAAGTATCGCTCGCTTGTCGTGGAATTGTTGCTGCGACATTAAAGATATTTGCACGTGTGACATCTCACGAGTGATCATTGAACATCGTTCCAGCGATGTAGGTCAAGTCGGATCGTTAGTCGGTTCGCTGACACATTGAAGTGTGTAACCCGGCCTTAATTCTCTGTTAATGAGCATTTCTCCTTTTTCTGAGATAATCCATCCACCTCATATGTGTGGAATATCAAGATGCTGATTAGACAGCATGATTATTATGCTGGCCACAACAAAAGGCCACATGACCAATGAGTATTCTGGCCATGCAAGAAATGGGATTTTTTTCAGCTTCCAGGAATTGTGAACAGATCCTTACAACATGGGACCTTATGTTATTTTATTGCAAAATGAGGTGATGGATGTGACTGACTGACACAACCATGGGTTTCAGGATCCCATCACTTTATCTCTGTGCATTCTAAATGGAATCAATAAAATGCAACTGTTGTCCATTACATATGTCTGCTCATACCATAACCCCACTGCCATCATGTGTCACACGATTCATAACGTTGAGATCAGCAGACCGTTCACTCACCCGACGCCATATATATAGTTGCCATCTGCACTGTAGAGTGAAAACCAGGATTTATCCATGAAGAGAACACCTCTCCATTGTGCCAGACACCATCAAATGTGAGCATTTGCTCACTCAAGTCGATTATGATCATGAGCTACAGTCAGGTGGAGACCTTGATGAGTACGACGAGCAGGTAGATGAGCTTTAAGACGTTTGTGGAGAAATTCTTTGGTTATATAAACTGATCGTTGCAGCAACTCTGAAAGTGGCTTGTCTCGGATAGCGATGAGTGAACCTGTGGAAGTTTGGGTTCTGGGGGTTCAGCCAGGATTTATAAAAGGTCCTGTTCTGGACCCAAACTTAACCTGAACCACATAGAGCCAGCCATAAAGAAAACACTTCCAGGGAAGGGAGGTCGGGGTTGCACCTTTTTTTTCTCCTTTTTGGTAGTTGCTAAATTTGATAACGCTGCTGTTACCCCCAGTGTGAGCCTTTCAAACACCGCAAACTGCTCCCACTTTACCGAGCACACAGAGCACAGAGATGTTCGCTCAAGTGGTTTGCATATGTAAAGCAGCCGAACTCTAAAGCTACCGTCACAGTGGCAATATTGCTTGCAATGTCACTGGCAATTAGCTGGTTGCAGTGAAATCATGGACACATTGTTCCATTTGTCCACGGCAACAAAATAGAACAATGTGTCCATGATTTCACTGAAACTAGCAAATTGCCAGTGAAATTGCAAGCAATATTGCCGCGTGTGACGGTACCTTTAGGCTACATTCAGACTGTTTTATCGCATGTTTTGAGCTGCGTTTTTGTTGAGTTCTGCAGGAAAACTGGATGCGTTTTTTTTTTTTTTTTGAATGGTTAAAAAGAAAACTGATCCGTTTTTGAGTGATGCTTTTTTTTCCCCCACATTTTGAAGGTCTCCTATGGGAAAAACACAGCAGAAATTGACATGTCCTTTTATAAAACGGAGTACTCCTAAAGTGAATAAACAGATCACTTTAAAAGAGCACAGTCTGAATGGCAAAAATGAAACCCATAGACTTTGCAGGGATGTCATTTGAGTGATACGATTTTTGCAGTGCACTGCAAACAACGGATCAAAAAACAGACATTCTGAATGTAGTCTTAAACTTTTTTTTTTTTTTGTTATGTAATGTATGTGTTTATCATAAGCACCAAACTTTTTAAAGTTCAATTCACTCATTTCTAGTCTTAGATGATCTTGGAGGTGAAGGTACTGGATTTGGAGGTTTTGGGCTAGTGTGGTTACACGTTGTTTGCAATTGTGAGGCCAGTTGGATGTACTGCCAAATTCTCTGAAACTCCTTTTGGAGATGGCTTATAGCAGAGAAATGCACATTCAGTTCATGGGCATCAGCTCTGGTGGACATTCCTGTAGTCAGCATTTGCAGACTCCCTTAAAACTTGCGGCATTGTGCTGTGTGACCAAACTCTACATTTTAGAGTGACCTTTTATTGTGGTCAGCCTAAAGGCCGGGTTAAACGTTGCGATGTTCCAGTGACCCGACCAACGATTGGGATCGCTGGAACATCGCTATGTAATCGCTGGGGCGATGCGCCGACACCCGACAGTTGCTGGGATTGGTCAGGGTGTCAGGCGCACACTGGGTGTCGCTGGTCATTGCCCCTGTCACACATGCTGATGCATGCGTCACAGCGGCAGACCAACGATTGAAAAATGGTCCCGGCCATTCTGCAACGATCAGCGAGCTGATTGCTGGTCGTTGTGACATGTCACACGCAGCAACGTCGCTGGTGATGTCGCTGCAACGTCACAAAACCTGTGATGTTGCAGCGACATCGGTAGCAATATCACTGTGTGTGACACACACAAGCAACCGGCCCCCCGCTGGGAGATCAGTAACGAATGGCCTGGACCATTTTTCGATCGGCAATCTCCCGCTGGCCAGGCTGCATCGTGGTGTGTGACAGGCAGACTTGCCAGCGATCCCCAATCTGCACCCGAGATTTAAAGTTGATATGGCCTATAGCAGTGATGGCGAACCTTTCTGAGGCCGAGTGCCCAAACCGCAACCCAAA
This sequence comes from Allobates femoralis, assembly GCA_033576535.1. Lineage (NCBI taxonomy): Eukaryota > Metazoa > Chordata > Amphibia > Anura > Aromobatidae > Allobates > Allobates femoralis. Next base: position 221,911,237 of record JARQOC010000004.1, on the reverse strand, counting down.
ACGAAATTATTTATGGCGAAGTGCCAATACGGTAATGTAACCTAAATTACTGCAGCAGTGGTAATCACAAGCGCTGCACAGGGGGGAGAGCCAGCAGATGCTAACTCTCTTCCCTGTACAGGGCTTGTAGTCCTGAAACATTAATGATCAATTCAATTATTTTAACAATTAATTGATTTTAAACTTACCTTTGCAGTCTTCTCTTCTCCTGCACATTGAAGCTGAGCCGCTGCCACAGCCCTTTCTAGAAACAGCAGGTGGATTGATCTGTATGGAAAAAATGCAGAATATTAGACAGATAGGAGATAGATTTTATCATGGAATGCAAGCAGATTTCATGCTGAAATCCTGGTCCCTTTCCTTGCAGTAATGTGCTCCATCCTGACCTTCTCCTTGTAGCTATGTGCTCCATCCTGACCCTCTCCTTGTAGCTATGTGCTCCATCCTGACCCTCTCCTTGTAGCTATGTGCTCCATCCTGACCCTCTCCTTGTAGCTATGTGCTCCATCCTGACCCTCTCCTTGTAGCTATGTGCTCCATCCTGACCCTCTCCTTGCAGTAATGTGCTCCATCCTGACCCTCTCCTTGCAGTAATGTGCTCCATCCTGACCCTCTCCTTGCAGTAATGTGCTCCATCCCGTCCCTCTCTTTGCAGTTATGTGCTCCATCCTGATCTTCTCCTTGTAGCAATGTGCTCCATCCTGATCTTTTCCTAGCTATATGATCCATCCTGACCATCTCCATGCATTTATGGCCCCATCCTGACCCTCTCCTTGCAGTTGTGCTCCATCCTGACCCTCTCCTGGCAGTAATGTTCCTATCCTGACCCCTTCTTGTAGTAATGTCTTTATCCTTATCCCCTTGTAGTATGCCCCATCCTTGTCCCCTTCGGTAATGTCCCATCCTTGTCCCTTGTGGTAATGTCCCCATCCTGCCCCTATCATGTAGTAATGCCCCATCCTGCTGTAATGCCCTATCCTTGTCCCCTTGCAGCAATATGCCCCATCCTGCAGTAATATGCCACATTCTTGTCCCCTAGCAGTAATATGCCCCATCCTGCAGTAATGCCCTATCCTTCTCTCCTTGCAGTAATATGCCCCATCTGTGTCCCCTTGAATATGCCCCATCCTGCAGTGATGTGTTTCATCCTTGTCCACTTGCCATTAATATGCCCCATCCTTATTCCTTTGCAGTAATATGCCCCATCCAGCAGTAATGTGCCCCATCCTTGTCCCCATCACATAGTAATATGCCCCATCTTGCCCCCTGGTAGTATTGCCCTATCCTTGACCCCATCACATAGTAATCTGCCCCATCCTTGTCCCCATCACATATTAATATGCCCCATCCTTGCCCCCATCACATATTAATCTGCCACATCCTGCCCACATTACATAATAATATGTCCCATCAGCCCCATTACATAATAATATGCCCCATCAGCCCCATTACATAATAATATGCCCCATCAGCCCCCATCACATAACAATATGCCCCATCAGCCCCCATCACATAATAATATGCCCCATCACATAATATGCCAAATCCTGCCCCCTGTTACTATTGCCCCATCCTGCCCCCAGCACAGAGTAATATGCCCCATCCTGCCCCCCTTAGTAATGCCCCATCCTGCCCCCAGCAGAGTAATATGCCCTATCCTGCCCCCTTAGTAATGCCCAATCCTGCCCCCAGCAGAGTAATATGCTTCATCCTGCCCCGTTAGTAATGCCCCATCCTGCCCCCTTAGTAATGCCCCATCCTGCCCCCTTAGTAATGCCCCATCCTGCCCCCTTAGTAATGCCCCATCAGCCCCCTTAGTATTGCCCCATCCTGCCCCCAGCAGAGTAATATTGCCCCATCAGCCCCCTTAGTAATGCCCCATCAGCCCCCTTAGTAATGCTCCATCCTGCCCCCAGCAGAGTAATATGCCCCATCCTGCCCCCTTAGTAATGCCCCATCCTGCCCCCAGCAGAGTAATATGCTTCATCCTGCCCCGTTAGTAATGCCCCATCCTGCCCCCTTAGTAATGCCCCATCCTGCCCCCTTAGTAATGCCCCATCCTGCCCCCTTAGTAATGCCCCATCCTGCCCCCTTAGTAATGCCCCATCCTGCCCCCTTAGTAATGCCCCATCCTGCCCCCTTAGTAATGCCCCATCTGCCCCCTTAGTAATGCCCCATCTAGCCCCCAAGTAATAGCCCCATCCTGCCCCCCAGAAATGCCCCATCAGCCCCCTTAGTAATGCCCCATCAGCCCCCTTAGTAATGCCCCATCAGCCCCCTTAGTAATGCCCCATCAGCCCCCTTAGTAATGCCCCATCAGCCCCCTTAGTAATGCCCCATCTTGCCCCTTTAGTAATGCCCCATCTTGCCCCTTTAGTAATGCCCCATCTTGCCCCTTTAGTAATGCCCCATCAGCCCCCTTAGTAATGCCCCATCAGCCCCCTTAGTAATGCCCCATCAGCCCCCTTAGTAATGCCCCATCAGCCCCCTTAGTAATGCCCCATCAGCCCCCTTAGTAATGCCCCATCAGCCCCCTTAGTAATGCCCCATCCTGCCCCCTTAGTAATGCCCCATCCTGCCCCCTTAGTAATGCCCCATCCTGCCCCCTTAGTAATGCCCCATCCTGCCCCCTTAGTAATGCCCCATCCTGCCCCCTTAGTAATGCCCCATCAGCCCCCTTAGTAATGCCCCATCCTGCCCCCTTAGTAATGCCCCATCCTGCCCCCTTAGTAATGCCCCATCCTGCCCCTTAGTAATGCCCCATCAGCCCCCTTAGTAATGCCCCATCCTGCCCCCAGCAGAAATATGCCCCATCAGCCCCCTTAGTAATGCCCCATCAGCCCCCTTAGTAATGCCCCATCAGCCCCCTTAGTAATGCCCCATCAGCCCCTTAGTAATGCCCCATCTTGCCCCTTTAGTAATGCCCCATCAGCCCCCTTAGTAATGCCCCATCAGCCCCCTTAGTAATGCCCCATCAGCCCCCTTAGTAATGCTCCATCCTGCTGTAAATAGAAAAAAAAAAGTCATACTCACCTACCTGCTGCAGTTTCCTCTTCTGCTGTGTCTTCTCCTCCCGACCCGCGCTGAATGCGGTCACGTGACGCCGGGCGCGTCACATGACTGCTGTCACATGACGCTGGTCGGGAGGGCGGGGCTAGGAAGAGTGTCAGAGAGAGGAGAAATGTCTCCTCTGCTCTGACACAGCTTTGAACTGCCGGCGCCGCGGCGCGCGCCGGCAGATCAAAGTGGCAGTGTAGTGGCGAGGCCGCGTGCCAGGGGAAGCGGCTCTGCGTGCCACCCCGGGCACGCGTGCCATAGGTTCGCCATCACTGGCCTATAGCAACTAATTGGAGCACTGTTTTACTTTTCATATTAAATTGGAATTATGAAGATTGACTGACATAGCTGATATTTATCTCATGTCTATTGAATAAGCAATCGAACCCCATGAACATCAGAATGTTTACTTTACACAATAACAGCAGGTTGTTGTTTTTTTCAATTGTAGTAACCATATCTCATTAAAATTTTAATTTTGTAATCTTTCCCAGTTATCCATGTTCTGGTGTGTAAGTGTATTAAAATACTTGATGATCTCTGTCTTCTCCAGTGTTCAGCACCACTTCCGGTACAGGTGACCACACTGCAGCTCTGAAGGCTCATACATCCTCTACAGAGTTTTGCAGGCTGATTTCTGTTTTCCCGTGAGACTTACAATGTGGCTGTGTAGAGTTACATTGATAAAGTGACTTCCAATCCTCACGCAATCCCGCGCGTGATCCGGCTAGTCTAATTTCATGTCATGTGGCAAGAAGATGCTGGAGAAGACTGCAATCTGTAAGCAAGTATTAATAGACTTAAGGCCCTGTCACACAGAACGAGATCGCTGTTGTGTCACAAATTGTGTGACGCAACAGCGATCCCGTTAGCGATCTCGTTATGTGTGACACGCACCAACGATCTGGCCCCTGCTGTGAGATCGTTGATCGTTACACACTGCTCTGGGTCATTTCTACGTCGTTACGCTCCCGCTGGAAATGCTATATCGTTGTGTTTGACAGGGACAATGACCAACAATCTCAATGCTACGCTATGGAGTGACAATTCCCAACGACCTCGGTATAATTCTGGATCGCTGGTGCATCTTTTTTCACATCGCTGGTGAGATACCTGTTTTACATCTTACCAGCGATGGGAAAAACAACGCACCAGCGATCTCTGCACATCGTTATCGGGATCGCTGGTGCGTCGTTATGTGTGACTGGGCTTTTACACACCCTTAAATATAAAAATTAGGACTTATTTACATATGGACTACAAATTTTGATGAGACTTATTTTATAGAACCTGAAATACATTGGATTAAAAAAAACCAATGTAAACATTTAGATTTTAGTTGGTTCTTCCCATTAGTATGTGATTAAGGTTGCATTCACACGACTGTTTGAATCGGTCTGAGATGGGGCTGCAATGTTAGGCCTGGCTGAGGCTTTCCCGATTCGAGTGTGACCACTTCATACGTTTCTATACATTACAAGAAAAAGGGAAAACAAGTGTACTAAAGCCCAGTATAAATGTACCAAGAGGAGACCACACCAGTGTTCAAAATGCAATATTAGTGTATCCATTTCTATACAGCTGTCACACTCTGGTCTGGAGAGATGTGGCCAAATCGAGCATTGTGGTCCGATTTTTGTACCAATTGTATACGTTTAACAGTCTGAATTAAACCTTAGTGTGTAACCATAAGACTTGGTAATATGCAGACAACATGCAAAAAGGAACAATATAAATATTCTATGGCAAAATAAAGTTACGTGATTTTATTTTTGCAATTCAAATGTGGGAAAAACCCACCTGTTAAATGATCTTTTTTTTTTTTTTGCCGTGTAAACATAAGTGTGGTTCATATTTTAACAATTTAAATAATTTCCTCCTTGATTTACATTTGACTTTGACATAATTTGATTTGTAATGCTCTCAGCACGTGGATTTCTTGTATTTCCCGTGTTCATTTTGGCTTGATTTTCTTTTTGCTAAATGATTATGACACTGGGAAAGCCCCAATAAAAGGCACAGTATAATATACCCAAGGTCACGTTCACTCTACCATTGTTTTTCAAACCTAGCAACTATATCTAGTTATTTTAGATCTTTAGTATCTGTAGGTGTTAAAGCCAACAGGATACCTGGATGTAGTACATATCAGAGTATGAGGCAATCTGTCCTCAGTGGTATCTGAAGCTTGATTTGCTACTTACTAATGCATAATGAGTGTTTGTTCTACTATTGCAAAACCGTTTATTTGAAAGAAAGAGGTGTATATTAGATCCACATTACCGATTACGTAGCTGATGTGGAAAATGTAGATGGTGATGCAGACACATTGTCACGATTTGATATGTACTTGGACATCCGTGCCTACACATTGCCGGAGCTGCTATAATGAGAATTTGTGTAAATAATAAGTATTACTAGCATGACCAAACCTGTTTAAACACTTTTTATATTCTGGAAAATTACATTTGCTATAAACACTAACTTTTTAAGTCTCGTTAAAAGGGTTGTCTTTTGAAGACTATTCCTTCCCATGTGACCGGATAGGGCACATACTCAGTCACAATGACAACGATTCTCACGTGAAATAGGATGCAATATGCTAATGTCACTCAGCTCTTGCTCTGCTCCGAGTGTGAAGGCCACTTTACACACACCAACTTATCTGTCCAGCTTCTGACCAACTTGCTAGTTGCAGTGAAATCATGGACACATTGCTCCATTGTACACAGCCACAAAATGGAGCAATGCGTCCATGATTTCACTGCAACCAGCAAGTTGGTCAGAAGTTGGACAGATAAGTTGGTGTGTGTAAAGTGGCCCTGAGACGAGCTCCATTCACGGTGCTCTGATTCTTTCACTTGTGAGAATCGAAGAGCAGCTGAGGAAAAGATGAAGAACTTAATTTTTCAATCTTCTCCATTGTGCTCCGGCGAATATCAGACTGTGCTCGGATGTCATTAAAGTGCAGTCTGATGTTTTTCATGCACTTAGACTTGAATGGGTGTGCACCGTCTGATATATTCTGCCAATCACCGCATGAAACAACTTTTTTTATGTTATTTTTTTTCTCATTCCATATCTGTATGAAAAAAAAACTCCGTTAGGCACAGCCCCATAGTTATAACATTGTAAAGAGTGCTATCGGATAAAACATCAGATAGCACTTGTCAAATGTATTCTCCTATGTGATTGAACACGAAAGTGGAGTCCGCAGACCAGGATCCACCCTTGTAGAGTGTGTGCAAACTGTAATTTATATGATATGTTAACACATTAAAGGGAATCTGTCAGGTCAAAAATCTATGTGTAACTGATATAATTTTTTAATTCCACTCTCTACGCTCTCTATTCATGTATTTCTATTATTTATACTGCCCTCTTATCCTGCGTAAACTTCAAAATAAAAGGTTAATTCCATCTGTCAATCACAGTGAGTGATCAGTTGCTTCTCTGCTGCAAACTTCCCAAGGAATGAATATTCATGCATCACTGTACTGCCCTGCCCTCCTCTGATCTGTGTATGTAGCTCTTTAGGTGTAGACAGAGGAGAAAGGAGGGGGAAGGAGGTGTGTTCTCTTAGCAGATGCACATCTGACCTCTTAATTGTATGTATCTGAAGCATGTGTGTAGTGTGTGTCCTGAGATATTTCATTGTTTTCTAAGAACATTTGTGCATTTGCTCAGCAGTTGCACACATTACATGTATGCAGGAAAACAAATGTTAATATAAACAGAAATCTCTCACAGGCTAGTGATGTTACTACAAGCGCTGTAGCTCAACCCCCTCCCCAGCAGCCTCCAGAAACCTGAGAGTCAGTGTAGCTTCAGCACAGTGGGGAGGGACAAAATACCAGCTTGGGTAGGCGTGGATATTTAAATAACATTTACAGACTGTGACTCATAGGAGTTAGGCCAATTACTTTTAGGGTACCATTACACGCCACATATGCGGCGAGAAATATTGACGGCGATATGTTGCCCTGGAACCATTGCCATCAGATTGCCTCCCAATTGCGGCATGTAATTTGGTAATTTGGCGGCGATATGTCTCCTCGCCACGGTCACCTGATTTCAGTGCATGCACTGAAATCAGGCTACTGTGTCGAGGAGACATATCGCCGCCAAATTCCCAAATTACACGCTACAATTGGGAGGCAATCTGATGGCGATGGTTCCAGGGCGACATATCGCCGTCAATATTTCTCGCCGCATAAGTGGCGTGTAAAGGTACCCTTACAGCTGCCTGCTGGGTGTGCAGGTGCTTATAGCAAGAGAACTACAAAGAGTACATTAATGATTTTTACATATATTCTAAAAGGTCTAGCCAAGCACTATTCAAAGGTACTATTAGTATCATACTGAAAAATGACCTGACAGTTGCTAATAAAAGTTAGTCTTAGGCCAGCAATTGTTTTCCTAACTTCCGATTTAATTTATTCCAATAATCTAAGCTATTTTGTAATATTTTTGCTTTAAAACTTCCCCACTGTTCTTTGACTACACTGTATAACAGATGTTTTTTTTATTTTCATATTTACTGTCTAATGAAGTATTGTGCGAGTGCCCCAATACATGCTGGGATACTCACACAGAAAGATATCGAGCAGACTGCTAGGCTGCAGTCACTGCTTCAGCCTCTGCCTGAAACAAAGTGTCACTGTAATGCTTGTTTCAGGGGCAGGGATGTCAATATTGCTTCCACAAGGGTCACCAGCCCCCCCACCCACAGTGCACTGTCTCAGCTTCCTCCATTTCTTCTCTCAATCCCAGTGCGATCGTGCTGAAGTGCCAGTGTATCGCTGCAGATCGGCAGTGCAGGAGGCTATAAGCACCACCCCGCAGGTGATAGTCAGTGGAGGCTCCCGGCTTATCGCTATGCATAAGTTGCCTGGTAGAAACCAGCCACATTCCCTGCGGGGCTGCACTTATGTCCTCCAGTACCACCGATCTTTTATCGGTATACTGACACTTCAGGGTGATCGCACAGGGAGAGAAAAGGCATGGAAGAAACTGATATGGCGCCGTCCGGGGAGAGGGTAAGAAGGGTCTGAGACGGAGCACTGTGGGGAGGGGGTGGCGACTGGGAACCCTTGTGGATGCACTATTTACATCCCTGCCTGTGAAACTAGCATCACAGTGACTCTCTTTTTAAGGGAAGGGCAGAGATTGAGAAAGTGCATGTGGCCTCTCCCCCTGCTCGATGATTATCTGTATGAGTATCCCAGTATGCACTGGGGCACTCACGTGGAGCGTCATCAAGCAGCAAATAGGAAAAAAACCCGATCTATTAGTGTAGTTAGGGAATCATATTGAATTTTTACAGCAAGTCTATAAGAAAATAGCTTAGAATATAGGAATAAATTAGAAAGTTAGGAAAAAAATTGCTGGCCTCAAACTAACCTTTTAAGTATTTGGTACAGAAATATCTGCACCATTTCTGCATTTGTTGGCAGGAAAAGCACAGCTGCAAAAAGGCACTTTTTTGCCATGCCTTTTTGGTGTAGATGTATCCTATTGATTAGAATGGCTTAAAGAGGACCTGTCACAACCCTGGTGCAATGCTAACTGAATGCAGCACTGAGTGCAGAGTGTCTGCTGCATTCGGGGAAGGGGTCTCCCATGTCTTTAGGCCCCCTGTAAGCTGTTTAACTTTAAGACTTTATAAAGTGTACAGATAAGGAGTCCGGAGGGACTTGCTCAGTAATGAGTCATTGCTGTTGTATGGTGTCCTCCCTGCCTACAGCCCTCTCTGGTCCACCTCCAGCCCCCTCTTGTTCAGCCTCCTGTATGTGTTATCGCTGAGGGCTGGAGGCGGCACACAGAAGGTTGGAGGTGGGGAGGACACCAGCAACAGCGATGACTCATTGCTGCGCAAGTCCCTCCGGACTCGTTATCTGTACACTTTATAAAGTCTTTTTAACAACTTACAGGGGGGCTAGAGACATGGGGGACCTCTTCCCTGAATGCATCAGACACTCGGCATTCAGTGCTGCATTCAGTTAGCATAGCACCAGGGGTTGACAGGTCCTCTTTAAATCCTGTCGTAACAACACTGAAAAAGTTGATGATGGAGAATTAAATCTGCATGAAATCTGCAGGGAAAAAATACTCAACATGTGCATGAGACTTTTAAGATTCTCATTCACTTTGCTGGCACCAGGAAACCCTTAAAGTTTTGTGACTAATCCGCATTAAAAATGCGACCATGCCACGTTTGCACACAACCTTATGATCCAGAAAGTAGAGAGGCTTCTGTTCTTGCAGATTTGAGCTATGGATTACTTACTTTATTTTATTGTCTGCTTTCTAATACTATATTCTAAGTTTCTGTCCTTTAAAATATAATTTGTTTGATTGGAAGATGTGACCCGAAATTAAAATGGCCACATTATTAAAGGGTGCCTGTCACGATAATTGGGTATGTAAAATTAAAAGGGCCATCTTCAGCAGCACCTATGCTGCATTTTAAGAAGGTGGCTATTATGCCTGACTTTCCCTGTACACCTAAATAAGTTTTAAAAATTTCCCACCCCATATTATAATTACCTGTTTCCGGTCCGATGGCCTTGATTGTAGCTTGGTGTGTCCAACCTGTCCTCATAGTCCACAACCTCTTCTGAGTGACATCCGAATCGCGCCCCTGTGCAGAGGCCTCTCCGTTTCACACATGCGCATTGAGCACTTGCGCAGAGCCCTTAGCGGTTTGCGCATGTACGGAACAGTTTTAGACTCTGCCAGGAGTAGGGCAGGCACGATCTTGAGAAGCCTCTGTGCAGGCGTGCAATTCGCAGTCACTCAAAAGAGGTTGTTTGACAACGAGGAGAGGCAGGACAGACCGAGCTACAATCAAGCCCATCGGATCAGAAGCAGGGAATTGTAATACAGAGCTGGAAATGTTAAAAACTTATTTTTTAGGTGTACAGGGAAGTTGGGGCATAAGTCACCTTCTCAAAATTCAGCATAGGCACTGTTGAAGATGGTGCTTTTAGTTTCACACACCCAAATCTGGTAACAGGTTAACATTTTAAGGGGTTGTTTCTCATGAGGCAACACTTTTTTAATAACTTTAATTATGCTGTTTTGCATGTTTTGTGATATTTGAACCCCTTAAAAGACCATATTTTTTTCATGATTATTTTGAAGCATCATGCACAAATGTACTATGGCAAAATCCCCTTATAATCTTGTAAATGAAAGTGTATTGGAGTTTATTTTTACTTTTAGTGCACTTTATGTGCTCTGTAACTGCTGTATAGATCATATTAAAGGGAACCAACCACCTCAGATCACCCTAATACACAGTTAGTACATGTCCCTGCACCCTAAGGATACCTTTCCAGCACTGTTTTTGTGTAAAATCTTGCATTAGTATAACTGATATAAAGAGTTTATAAACTTACTAGCCTGGTGACTTCTGGGCGTATCCCTCCTTCTGTTATACTTCAGGGCTGTGCATTGCATGTCTGTGCTCCCCCTCCCTCCGTGCCTGCTGCCCTGCCCTGATGGGCGTGATCGTTATCTCCTCTGCACAGAGGGAGGGGGAGCACAGCCATGCAATGCACAGCCCTGAAGTATAACAGAAGGAGGGATACGCCCAGAAGTCACCAGGCTAGTAAGTTTATAAACTCTTTATATGAGTTATACTAATGCAAGATTTTACACAAAAACAGTGCTGGAAAGGTATCCTTAGGGTGCAGGGACATGTACTAAATGTGTATTAGGGTGATCTGAGGTGGTTGGTTCCCTTTAAGTAAATTTTACTTACATCTACGCTGTCCTTCCGTTAGAAAGTGTTTAGATGCATATAGAAGATCACATTAGTTCAAATTAATAATGTAAACATCATCTTCATGCTCTGCTCTCCCAAGATTTGCAGTCCTAATGCGGAAAGTCCTCTTTATTACATGCAGCCCTTCTGTAGGGACAGCCTAAGCATATGACCCAGTCTTAACGCTTCACTGCCAGTATAATATTGACATTCATGGCAAGCATAAAACCTGAATTATATTATATCTTGCATTTTTACACCCAGTATTATATATTTGTGTGCACCTGACACCTTGTACAAAAAAAACCAACACTGCTCCTTAGGCCCTGTGCATACGTAACGTTTTTATTGCATTTTTTTAATGCAAGAAAATCCTGATGCCAGCGAAGTCATTGAGAATCCTGAAGTGTAGTGCATACTAGCAGTAGGAGTATTTTCTTCTTGTATATTTGGTGCAGAAACCACAATCTGAAATCACAGGTGCCTTATTACAATATTGCAACAAAGTATAACATTTTGTAAAAATTGCTGAACAATTCATGTTTTGAGCTGATAAATCATATAGGCTGAGACGTGGGAGTTTATACTGTAGAAATCACTTATGCCTAAGGCAAGGTTCACATCACATATGTGCTGTACTTTTAACGGATACGTTTGACAGCAGCATGAACGCAATATAACAAACACGTTAATACATTCATAGGCTTCCATCCAACAAACACATACTAACGCATGCCAACATAGGCATGTATTTGCTGCAAACATAGATTCCAGTGTTTTTCTTTCCGTTAGAAAAAAGCGCAATATAATGTCATGCTACAGATTTGTACAAATCTGCAGTATGTGTATATATTCTTCAAAGAAAAGATTGACAGAATAAGAGACAGCTTTGATCCACTGTCCCCACAGCCTCCCCTTTCACCTATACTGCCCTCCTTCAATCAACTGCTTCCCCCCATAACTGAAGACCAGCTCTCCTCCCTCCTGTCAAAATCACACCTCGCCACCAGCGCCCACGACCCGCTCCCATCCCACCTCAGTCCCAACTTCACCTCCGTTATCATTACAGCCCTAACTCATCTTTTCAACCTATCACTTACCACTGGCACCTTCTCCTCAGCCTTCAAACACGCCTTGATCACACCCATCCTCAAAAAACCCTCCCTGGACCCCACAACTGTCTCCAACTACCACCCTATATTTCTCCTCCCTTTCTCTTCTGAATTACTTGAACAGCATGTCCACTCTGAGCTATCCTCTCGCCTCTCCTCCTGCTCCCTCTTTGACCGCCTGCAATCTGCCTTCCGACCCCTCCACTCCACTGAAACAGCCCTGACCAAAGTCACAAACGACCTACTGACTGCCAAAAGCAAACGTCACTACTCCATCCTCCTCCTCCTCTACCTGTCCGCCGCCTTCAACACTGTTGACCACTCCCTTCTACTTCAGATCCTGGAATCTCTTGGCATCACAGACCTTGCCCTCTCTTGGATCTCCTCGTACTTAACGGACCGGACCTTCAGCGTCACCCACTCCCACACAGCCTCCTCGCCCTACCCCCTATCTATAGGGATCCCCCAGGGCTCGGTTCTTGGATCATTACTGTTCTCAATCTACACTCTCGGCCTAGGGCAATTCATTGAGTCCCATGGCCTCCAGTACCACCTCTACGCCTACGACACCCAAATCTACCTGTCTGGTCCTGACATCGCCTCCTTTCTATCCAAAATTCCACACTGCCTGTCCGCCGTCTCATCCTTCTTCAAAACCAAGTTCTTTCTCCCCCCCGTCACCCCCCCAAGATGCTCCCCCTCACTACCTGACCTATCCATTGTTGTCAACGACTGCTCTCTCTCCCCAGTTCCCCACGCCAAGTGCCTCAGGGTTATCCTTGACTCTTCCCTCTCTTTCAAGCCCCACATCCAAGCCCTCACCACCTCCTGCTGACTCCAGCTCAAAAACATCTATAGGATTCGCACTTTCCTTGACCACGACACTTCTAAATCACTTATTCACGCTCTCATCATCTCCTACCTCGACTACTGCAATCTCCTGCTCACTGGCCTCCCTAATACCTCCCTTGCACCTCTCCAATCTATCCTGAACTCCGCTGCCCGCCTAATCCATCTGTCTCCCCGCTACTCCCCTGTCTCCCCCCTCTGCCAAGCCCTTCACTGGCTCCCTACTTCCCAGAGATCCCGATTTAAAACATTAACCATGACATACAAAGCCATCCACAACCTGTCCCCTCCAAACATCTCTGACTTGGTCTTCCGATACCTACCCTCACGCAACCTGCGATAATCCCATGAGCTTCTCCTCTACTCCCCCCTCATCTCCTCTTCGCACAACCGCATACAGGATTTCTCCCATGCTTCACCCATACTCTGGAGCTCACTGCCCCAACACATCAGACATTCTCCTACCCTGGGAACCTTTAAAAGAAGCCTGAAGACCCACCTCTTCCGCCAAGCCTACCACCTGCAATGAGACCTAATCCACCACACCACCTCACGACTGGAACTTCCCCCTCCCACTGTATCCCCACCTGCTCCTCGTAGACTGTGAGCCCTCGTGGACAGGATTTCTCCCCTCTTGTATCTGTATGATCGAATTGTCCACATTTATTGTTACTTGTATTGTTACTATGTTACTTGTCCTAGTCTGCCCCTTTTAGCATGTAAAGCGCCATGGAATATAATGGCGCTATATAAATAAAAATAATAATAATATATTGCATTGCGATAGATAAGATAGATGATAGGATAGATAGAATATTCACCCAGTGACCCGGAAGCAACAAAGAGAGAGCAGGGATACTGGTAATGCTATTCTCGCATCTATCTATCCTTCTATCTATCCCATCATTGATCTCAATATAGCGCATACGTTTTTGAGATAACAAAAACGTATGCGTTTAAAAATTCCTCAAAATGCCACTTTTGCTGTCAGAACGGATACAGCTGTTTCCGTTGTAACGGACAGCACTAACGCATTTTGAACCTAGTCTAAATCTGCATGTTCACATATCTTCACATAGTCACCAGAACTGAATAGATCAAACATTTTAATAATTCTGATTATTGAAACATCAAGACTGTTGGAGTTTTGGATTCTGAAAATTATCTAATTCAGATCAGAGTTTGTAGAACAGCTCAGATTTCCACTCTAATGGCAATAAATACAAGAACACTCAATTGATTTTAAATGTGACAGCCTGAAAACCTATACTCATAGATTGGTAAAGTGCTAAACTTAAGTTTCTATATCCTCTCTTCTGTTCACTGGAGTTTGTACTGGGGAGTGGAGACAGTAATGGGCTGTGATCTTCCTTCCACGTGTCAGTTGCAGCCTCCGCCTCCCACTTCACCATCAACCTTCAACATTTCAATATGACCATCATCTTTGAGTGAATGCTGGACCCCAAGTGTAGATTCCGCTATCATTTGAATAAAGATAATACAAAGTCCCTATATTCTAGTGGCAGCCAGTTCTTAAGGGGTGGTGGTGCAGTGCACCTAATCTCAACTGCTTTGTAGCTGCTCCCTAATAATACTAAAGGTCAAGCTCAATTTTCTTTATAATCCTATTTTACACATGATCTCATCCTACCCTGGCCAGTATCCTTTTCCACAGTTTAAGAGGCCGTCACGCGCGTCAATATCGTGACGTTGCAGCGATGTTGACGCGTGTGACAGGGCGTATCAACCAACGATAAATCGCTGGTTGGTCGCCAGGTTTTCAGACTGGACCCAAAACCTGGCGATGGTCGCCCGGTGGACACGCAGCATCGCTGCGTGTGACACCGGGAGACGTGCGATCAGCCAGCTCCCAGCGCCTCTCAGCAAGCGCTGGGAGCTGGTATCCATGGTAAACTAGAACCCTAGTTACCCGCTGTGCACCTTTTTGATACCAGCTGGTGAGCGGAGAAGGCTGGTAACCAAGGTATACATCGGGTATCTAGGCAGCGCGAACTGCCTAGATTCCTGCCGCAGTTTACCATGGATACCAGCCTGCAGACATCGTGGAAACGATATTTAAATAATTTCCACGATGTTGCAAGTCTAATGATCGCTGGGGAGTCTGCCTGTGTGACAGCTCACCAGCGATCAGCCATCAATGTCGCCAGCGATCAGATTGCTCACGACATTGACGTGTGTGACGGGGCTTTCATGCCTCCTCAAGAATCACTCTTCCTAGTATTTCTGCCCCGTGCAGTATTAAAACGTATCAATATCTTGCTTCATCTGTCAAGTATCCTCCTTCCCCACACAAAGCAATTGTCCTACTCATTTGTCGACATAATTTTTTTCTTTAGACTTGTGGCACAGTTATTGGTAGCAGGAGCAGTCTGTGTCTCTTACCCATGGCTTTCCCAGTTTCTAATTATATAAACCTAGTAATATATGAGAGATTAAACCTATCTGCTGTTGTGTTACCTGTTTGGTTATTAACTTTGCTGCAACAATAAGGGTATGTGCCCACAGGATGTTTTTGCTGCAGTTTCTGCATGCAGTTTACCATTGGTTTTATGGTAATTTATGCTAATGTGTTCCTGCGGTTTTGATTCCCAGCAAAACCAATGTGTTTCACTGAAATGCTGTGCCCACACATTGGTTTTGCAAGTGTCAAGAACTGTCAAATACCTGCGTTTTTGGTTAAATTTTAATTATTTTCCTGCTTTTTGCTAAAGTCAATGGAAAAAACGCTGTAAAAACGCGCAAAAAACGCAGACAAGATCATAGCTAATCTCCTGTCAAGGACTCTAGGATCCAGGGCCGATTTTAGGCAAAGTGGGGCCCTGGCAAAAGGTTAAAGTGGGGCCCTAAATGCTCACATATTGCACCGTCACACTCAGACATTTAGGGTACATTTACAAGCGCTGAATTCAGACTGGTGAAATATACTACACCACACAGGAGAGCTGACCGCTCCTCTATTATACTACACCACACAGGAGAGACGTCAGATCCTCTATATACTACACCACACAGGAGAGACGATAGATTCTCTATATACTACACCACACAGGAGAGACGACAGATCCTCTATATGCTACACCACACAGGAGAGCTGACAGATCCTCTATATAGTACACCACACAGGAGAGCTGACAGATCCTCTATATAGTACACCACACAGGAGAGCTGACAGATCCTCTATATAGTGCACCACACAGGAGAGCTGACAGATCCTCTATATAGTGCACCACACAGGAGAGCTGACAGATCCTCTATATACTACACCACACAGGAGAGCTGACAGCTCCTCTATATACTACACCACACAGGAGAGACGTCAGATGCTCTATATACTACACCACACAGGAGAGACGATAGATTCTCTATATACTACACCACACAGGAGAGACGACAGATCCTCTATATGCTACACCACACAGGAGAGACGTCAGATCCTCTATATGCTACACCACACAGGAGAGACGATAGATTCTCTATATACTACACCACACAGGAGAGACGACAGATCCTCTATATACTACACCACACAGGAGAGCCGACAGATGATAGATACATTGAATTGATTAGAGATGGATAGAGCGATAGATGATTATAGATAGATGATGGATTCATAGCTAGACAGTACACACACACATAGAGCTCTGCTATTCTCATATTATGCATAGTGTTATTTCCTATATGTTGGAAAATGAGGTGTACATGGTGTGTGCACAGCAGATAAGTGTTTGCAATGTGTAATAGAATCCTTCTCATTATCAGGCAGCTCTGCACACCCTAGCTCAGCACTCAGCAGGCAGCATGTTCCTCCTTCACATTTTTCCCCCAGTTCCTGCGCTCAGGGTGATTTAGCAGTGCTGGCACCCCCCTTCCCCCACCCATCCTCCAGGGATAGCACTGTATAGAGTACTAATATAAAGCTACAGTGCAGTGCTCCAGCAGCTCTTCCTGTATCTCGCTCTGTGGAGCAGCCGATGAAATGCTGCTTCCTTATTCACACCTTGCATTTGTGTACAGGGGGCCCTCACTCTCTCCTTTCTGAGGGCCCACTCCAATACTGTCACCCCCACTGACTCTGCAGACACTGGGGGCCCTCATTCTGAACAACGATAATAACAGAGGAGCCAATGTAACTTACTTTGGCCCAGAGAGTGATGCAGGAGGGAGCAGTGGATTCCCTATGTTCGTCATCTTAGCGCCAGTGAATGAAGAGATGAGGAGGCAGGGGCTCCACCAATCACAGGACAGCTCCCTGCCTGAGCTGTGCTACTAATCCAAAGGACAGAGTGCAGTCAAAACTAACACTGATTGGCTGTAGTTTAACCAATCAGTGTAAGGCTACGCTGCAGCACCGCCCTCCTGCAATACTGAATACCGGAACAGTGCAGAGCAGTGATACCGCGCTCGGTATCAGTGTCCCGATCAGCACGCAGAGTGAGCGGCAGGAGGCCGCAGTCGTAGATGGGGGTGATATTCAGCGCGCACTGCTCTCAGGGAAGGAGAGCGGGGAAGAGCCGATAAACCTGCAGCAACATTATTAGTGTAGGACCCTGCTGGGGGCCCTTCAGAGGGTGGGGGCTCTGGGCAAGTGCCCAGTCTGCCCCCCCCCCCTAACGCCGGCCCTGCTAGGATCCTCAGGTTTTGCTGCGTTCAGGACTGCTTAAACGTCCTGTGGGCACATACCCTAAAGAAGATACAGAGGCCAGGCCTCATTGATTTTGCTCCTTTCTACTTACGGTATGTTTGTTTTGCGCCTGTTTTTTGTTTGAGCTGTATTATCTTTTCATTTTGCATTTTTTGTGTTCATCTGGGTTATGTTATTTTGTTCTTTTCCGTTTGCTGTTCACAGGGCTTAGCTTTTCAAAACTTTTCAATTCATCATTTGCAACTACTTGAAAAGCCATATGATTTTTAAACATTTGTGCTCCAGTTTTTTCTGGAGTAATTTTTGTGATCATGAATTATTATTTTGGCAGTTTTTATATTTGTGCAAGAAGTGCATCTTTTTGCTTTAAAAAAGGCAGAATTAAAGATACGTTTTGACTTTTTTCTAACACGCAAAGCAAATGCATTATTTTGAAGTGCTTGTTGCAAAAAAAAAAACAAAACAGCAATAAATACCACAAGGCAAAAAAAGAAAAGTTAATAAAAAATAAATACACAAGAAGACTTGGCTCCAAGGTTCTGCCCCAGCGATCAGCTGTATCTTCAACAGCATGGCAACCAAAACTTCAGTGTGTTCACCCTCTTGGGCACTTCTCTTTAAAGCAGCAATGTATCACATTACAGCACAGAGCTGGATTCCTCTATACAAGCTCTATGTAATGTCATCTGTCTTCACACAGCAATCTGTTAACCCCTTGTCTGCTGGCTCCCCACACAAGCTCATTATCAGCCTCCTCTCACACACACACACACACACACACACACACACACACACACACACACCTGACTGACCACTCCCACACAGACAGAAAATGTGTGAAAATCGGTGATATAGCATAAATAATCATTAGCTTAGCTGTTGTGTGACTCATCATTAACAACCAGTGCAGTTTTTTTCTTTTTCTTCTTCAATGAATTGACATTTACACTTGACAGAGGACCTGTCAATCCTCCCCTGGTGCTTTCCAAAGTGAAATCACCACTGAATGCAGCGTGTCTGCAGCATCCAGGGAAGGGGTCCCCCATGTCTTTAGCCCCCCTGTAAGTTGTACTAAACACTTTAGAAAGTGTACAGATAACGGGTTCGGAGGGACTTACTCAGTATGAAGTCATCGCTGTCCCCTGGTGTCCTCCCTGCCTCCAGCCCTCTCTGTGCAACCTCCTGCCCCCTCAGTGCCGCCTCCTTTTATGTGTCTCTTCCCCTCGGCCAATTAATGCTCCTCTGTGTCTAAAATCATGCAGACGCAGGGCGAGCAATGGGCTGGAGCGGTCCCAGCATCTGAAACGCCTCCTGTTGGTGATGTCAGCACCGGAGCCCAGATTATGTATGTACAGCACGGCGGGCTCTGATGTTGATGTCACCGGCAGGAGGCGTTTCAGCTGCAGGGACTGCTCCCACCCATTGATCTGTGTCTGCGTGACTTCAGATGCAAAGGAGCATTGAGCGGCTGAGGAGAGGAGACCCATAAAGGATGTGTTACTGAGGGGGCTGGAGGTGGCACAGAGAGGGCTGGAGGTGGGGAGGACACCAGGGAGCAGCAAGGACTCCATACTGAGTAAGTCCCTCCAGACTCCTTATCTTTACACTTTCTAAAGTGTTTTTTACAACTTACAGGGGGACTAGAGACATGGGGGGCCCTTCCCTGAATGTAGCAGACATGCTGTGTTCAGTGGCGCTTTCACTTGGGGAAGCACCAGGGGGTGCTTTAAGTACATTTTCTGTCTCTTTTATAATTGTTTTATCACTTGTTTCAATTCTGTCCATGTGTGTTCCTCCACGTGTTTGATGTAATCCCTTGGTTACCCTCATTCATACGTGCGTGAACTTCGGTCCAATCTTGGATAACAATGTACGGACAGGCCGCTGCATTCCCTACCTGAACGTGACAGCCTCATAGAAATATGTCAGTGCATTTTGATCCAGGATTGGACCGAAGTGCACGGATGTATGAATGAACTGTAAGAATTGTGTGGTCTTCTACTAACCGCTTCTTTATCCTTTTCTCATAAATATGCTTTCTATATGAAGGATCCAAACGTAAAAAGCACAAATCTTTTAAGAACCGTTTTAAGGTTCATGATGCTAAAAAAGGTAGGTGCAATGTTTTCCATAGTAAGCATGGTTTTGTGTGCAGTTACAAAAGTAGATTTGTAAGAAAACAAATGAATTGGGAAAAACAAACAAATCTTTTTACACTCTTTGTTGTATGTATGTAATTAATTTTTTTTTTTCTTAAAGCACCACTCCAGCATTTTATTTTTTCACTGCTGGAGTGGTGCTTTCAATCTATGTCCCCTGCCCCTAGTCCCATACTCTCCTTCTTTCATGTTTGTGACCTTCCGGTAGCTCCAGCGTTTCATGGAGTGCATTGGAGGTCACAACTAAGTACATCGCTGAGAGCCTTGTTCTGACTTTCATAGACTTGCATTGAGACCTTGTGAGACTTGCATTGAGACTTTTTGTCTGTCAGAAGTTGCGCTTACAAGATGGGGACACAGGACCAGAGCGGTGTTCATAAAAGGTGAAGAAGCCGGAGAGTGGGTATAAGAGGCAGGGACCTTAGGTTAAAAGAACCACTGAGATTTTTTTTTCTCCGCGGTTCTGTCTCTTTTTATTCTAATTTCTATTCATTTTAAGGGTTAGTGCCCCTTTTAATATAGAATTGTTATTCATCTACAATCCCTACATAGCATCATGAGGTGTTTCTGAAAGCCCTTCTGATTAGATCATGCTTTTTCCTCACAACAATATGGTGTTTATTATACTGATTTCATTTAGTCGGAATTTTGTGTTTCAAGTGTTCATTGTCTTTGTCTTTTTATTAGGGTTTTTAAAATACTTAACAAGAACATCTTAGTCATCTGAACTGTGTGGATGACTATTTATCATTGATTGCTTTTTTGTTGTATATTTTTGTTATTCAAGATAAGCCAAAGGAGGAGAAGAAAGACACTTTTCTTGAAAAACTGGCAGCACAGGTTATTAAGAATCTACAGGTCAAAATCACAAACATACACATCCGATATGAAGATGATGTAAGTACGCAGAGCTTGCCTGGTGTGTGTATGTTATTAAATCTGTGTCCTCCATAATTATCTAACACCTCAAATACTACCCAAATTTGTGATGTAGATTTAAACTGCAATTAAAATATATTTCCAATGATCGAGATAAAAAGAACTCTGGGTATGTGTCATAAGGTACCGTCACACTTGGCGATGCACCAGCGATCCCGACAGCGATACGAGCTGGTAGGGATCGTTGGTGAGATGTCAAACAGTTACGGAGATCGTTGGGACCCTGTTTCTCAGACCTGTAGTATTGAGGTCGTTGTCCCTGTCAAACACACCGATGCATGCTGCCCAGCGGGACCCCAACGATTAAAAAATGGTCCAAACGACTCTGACACGACCACCGATCTCACAGTAGGGGCCTGGTCGCTGCTAAGTGTCAAACATAGTGAGATCGCTGGCGAGGTCACTGTTGCGTCACCAAATTTGTGACTTGGCAGCAATCTCGCTTAGTGTGATGGGGGCTTTAGTGTTAACCATACAAATGTGGTAAAAGAAATGGAAATGCAATTCCTTTTAGATTATGAAGATTACTGGATATCCAACATACAACAGGGTTTCTTAATCTGTTCCTATAGGGGCCTTATTAGGCAAGTAGGAAGCAATCTTTATTTATATAGCGCCAACATATTCCGCAGCACTTCACAATTCAGAGGGTATACAATACAATAATATGATAAAACACGACAATAAAAAAACAATACAATACAGTTATCAGAAAATACAATACAAAGCATAATACATTACAATAATTAGAGCAAAATTATGACAGCCCTGCTCATAAGAGCTTACAATCTAACAATGAGGTGGGGGTGACACAAAGTACAAGGGCTTATTTACAATGATGGTACAGTCAACTTGAGGAAATGGGAACAGATAGGAGCAGTATGAGTAGTCATCACCCATTATTTGTGATCCACTTGAGATTGGTGGAGCGGATAGGCTATGTCTAAATGACTTTGACTAGGGATCATGGTAGGCCGTCATAAAAAGATGTGTTTTTATGTTTGTGTTATTAATCACAATATTGCTAAAGCCCCAGTCACACTAAGCGAGATCGCTAGCGACATCACTGCTGAGTCACAAGTTTTGTGGCGCAACAGCGACCTCAACAGCGATCTCGCTTTGTGTGACATGTAGCAGCGACCAGGCCCCCGCTGTGAGATCGCTGATCGTTACAAACTTTTCTGGACCATTTTTTGGTTGTCACATTACCGCTGGGCAGCATGCATCGGTGTGTTTGCCAGGGACAACGACCAAGGATCTCAACACTACGTCCGAGAATGACAGGGTCCCAACGACCGCCGTATCATTGCTGCGTCGCTGGTGAGATCTGACTGTTTGACATCTCACCAGTGATCACGTAGCGATGCACCAGCGATCCCTACCAGGTTGGATCGTTGTCTGGATCGCTGGTGCGTCACCAAGTGTGACGGTACCCTAAGGCTGCTCCTTATCAATGATTGCAATCTATGCCGAATTCTTTCAATTTACCATGTCTGAAATCAACATTAAAGGTCAATAAATCTACGACTGAATGTAAATATTTTTTGCATTGTGTTAATAGATTACTGATGTCAATACGCCGGTGTCTGTAGGAGTGACCCTTTCTGAGCTT
This sequence comes from Allobates femoralis, assembly GCA_033576535.1. Classification (NCBI taxonomy): domain Eukaryota; kingdom Metazoa; phylum Chordata; class Amphibia; order Anura; family Aromobatidae; genus Allobates; species Allobates femoralis. The sequence goes on along the minus strand of JARQOC010000004.1, from coordinate 221,889,075 downwards.
AGTCTCCAGGTAAAGTAATGATTCCTACTAACCTCTTCTAACCTAGATAATTGAGCTTTAAATCATGCGCAGTTGTACCTTGTGTAGTTTTAAGTCCACTTTACACACGCCAACTTATCTGTCCAACTTCTGAACAACTTACTGGTTGCAGTGAAATCATGGACTCCTTGTTCCATTTTGTGACTGTGTACAAATGTAACAATGTGTCCATGATTTCACTGCAACCAGTAAGTTGGTCAGAAGTTGGACAGATAAGTTGGTGTGTGTAAAGTGGCCTTTAGTTTTTACCCTTTAGAATGCTAAATGCACAGAAAGTCGATTAATGTGCATCCACTTAAAATTAGGAGTACTATACAATTATTTATTTTTTTCATGAAAAGAATGCTTCCTGGAGCCACCTCTTTATCGATAAATTCGACCAAAGAAGCCTTTTAAATCAAATTCCTGTCTCTATATTAGTGCCCTATAGTAATTTCCATTCTTGAAAGTAATCACATTAAAACAAAGAGTAAATTGAAAAGAAAAATCTATTGAACCCACTCTACACCTGGTTTCGAGCATTATTATTGCCACATTTTTAATTTTATTGATGCATTGCCTGAAAATGAAATGTATTTATTGTGCAAAAACTTCTCTGTAAACAACATTTTTAGTGTAAACTTTATGGTCTTTCCTAAAATTGCCTTATTGTTGCAGGACTTTGTGGGTCGGGTCCTCTTTATCTATTTCTCGCCTAGCTGCTTCCCTCCGATTTATTTAATTTTCAGGCTGTGGCTGCAGTCATGATCCCTATAGCCACCAAGTGCGCAGCACTATGTTCACATTGTAGTTGAATTCTTCAATAGAATGCTAACGGAGTCAGCGTGTGCGCATACTGCGATCTCTTGTGTCATTTTGTTGAAGACAATATCTCTGCAAATATCACCCGTTTGTTTCAGATGATATTGGCAGAGACAGTGTCTTCATTAAATGGCACCAGAGTTCACGGTATGCGCATGCGCTAACTCTGGCATCTTTTTATTAAAGAATTCAACTACAATGTGAACATGGCACTGCTCACACACCGGCCATCCTGGCTTTGGACAGAAAGACGCGTTCATTATATTATAGATTATTGTTTATGGTTGTTAAGGGTCTAGTTGTCCATAGCAACCAATCAAAGCTTAGGCTGGCTTCACACTGCAGTTTTTCATTGATCAGTGTCCATCAGTGTTTGGGTGCCAAAACCAGGAGAGGAACTTGCAGAGAAAAACTATAATTGAAAGATTGACACCTGTTCTGAGTTTTGGAGACACTCCTGGTTTTGGCACCCAAACACTGATGGACACTGATCAGTGAAAAAACTGCAGTGTGAAGCCAGCCTTAGCTTTCACTTCACCTCATTAGCTGCAATGCTGAAAACTGCACTCTGGTTGCTATAAGCAACCAGAATGATCTTACTGTGAGACAATTTTCATTAATGAGGCCCCAATTGCTTCTGCAGTGGCTAACCTTATTAAAATAAATAAATAGGCCCTTTGGTCCAATCAAACAGTTTGAGCCCAGATTTGGACAGGAGGATGCGTTCTGCATTGTGTTATAGACTGTAGTCCCCGTTATTGTCTGGGATAGTACTGTAACTAACAGTTCTTAGTTAACCCATTCTATTTTCTTATAGCCAAGTCTTGCTTCTCTCTGCTGAGATACAGACTGCAAGTGTAATACAGGGGCTATGTGTGGGCACAGGCTGTAATATAGGGGGCTATGTGTGAACTCCAGGTGTAATACAGAGACTATGTGAGGCCCCCTTCTGTAATACTGGGAGCTGTGTACGGCCTCCTGTAATAGTGGGGGTTGTGTGCGGCCTCCTCCTTTAATACTGGGGGCTGTGTGTGGCCTCCTGCTGTATACTGGGGGCTGTGTGTGGCCTCCTGCTGTAGTACTGGGGCTGTGTGTGGCCTCCTGCTGTAGTACTGGGGGCTGTGTGTGGCCTACTGCTGTAGTACTGGGGGCTGTGTGTGGCCTCCTGTTGTAATACTGGGGGCTGTGTGTGGCCTCCTGCTGTAATACTGGGGGCTTTGTGCGGCCTCCTGCTGTATATTGGGGGCTGTGTGCGGCCTCCTGGCGTCTACTGACATTCCTAGAGTCAAATGACGTGGCTGTGCAATATTTCATGATTGTAAATGACAGTGCGGATTCTTTTAGTGCACATACACACACATACACTCCACATTATATTATAGATTATTTGTTGTTATTGATAAGGGTCTAGTTGTCCATAGCAACCAATCAGAGCTCAGCTTTTACTTTACTTCGGCAATGCTGAAAACCGCACTCCGGTTGCTATAGATGGTTATAACTAATAATGCATTAGGTGTAATGAAATGTATACTGTGTTTTCTGGATTATAAAACGTTTTCTCCTTCGCCTCATTGGGGGACACAGACCGTGGGTGTTATGCTGCTGTCCACTAGGAGGTGACACTAGGCAGAAATCTGCAAAAGAATTAAGCCTCTGCAGCACTACACCCCTGGAGCAGGAAGTGCTTCTCCAGTTTTTGCTTAGTGTCTTAGGAGAGCACACACAAAGTTCCTCTCTTCGTTTGATCTCTTGGATTCGAAGAAAAGTGGGCCCGGAGCGGCCCCCGGCATACTCCCTCCTCTCACCACCTTGTGGGCTGCAGAGCTGAGGTTGAGATTTTCATTTTTTAACTTTTATATGCCATTCCTCCTTGTCCATCCCCCTTGGGGTTTTGGATTAAGTAGAGATACTCACGGACCTCCATGAATCCTCATGCGTCCGTCCTCCTTCTCCAGCCCTGTGGGTACCTGGCTAGAAGTTGAGAGGCCCCAGCCACCCTGAGGTCGAGAATAGATCCGGACCTCCCTCGGGATAGGGGCTACAGATCCATCCATGATGTCGAGAACAGCATCTCCGCTGCCCAGGACCTCCATCTGGATGTGGATAGCAGGATTCCTCCCTAATGGTATTAGGTGGAGGCAGCACAGGTACAGGCCCCATCCGGGCTCCTTTCCCTACATTACAGAGCCACAGCTAGTACTGCAGACTCTGGGACCACTGGGGTGAAATGGGGCGTATTATGGGTTCCCCCCAACCTCCCCTGGCATTATAGCAGGTGGAACAAGGACTGCGGCAGTATCATCTGACTGCCTATCCGGCCGAGCAACCATAGAAGCCCTCTACGCCTGCACATTGACCCCAGGCAAGGAGGCAGCCGGGTTCCCTGCGTAAAGGCAAGGAAGCATCCTTCACACAGGGTGCAGCTCCTTCCTCTGGATCCATACTGCCACCACTCAGCAGCCCAGGAACTCTGGGCTCCTGGGGCAGCAGACGCCTGCAGCCAGCAAGACAGAGGAGATCCAGCTTTCTGGATCTCCTGCGGGTCGCCTCAGAGGGCTAGTGCGGCAGTGCCCAGGCGTTTCGGAGGGGTCCGGGTCGTTTTTGACCCCTTCCCGGACCTCCGCGCCGGCCCGGAGCCATTTGCGGCATGGACTTCCTAATTTAGGCCGCGGCTTCGGCCTAGAGCGAAGCCGCCGCCTTTTGCCCGCCCCCGGCCCGCCTCTCCCGATGACTCTGTATGACGCTGATAGCGTCATAATAGGGGCGGACCGGTCTGCAGCCGCGTCATGGGGGGCGGCGGGACACCTGCTCCTGGCGCCTCTCGCTCGCTGCGAGAGTTACTGCGCGCTTTTTTCATGGTGGAACCGCCCCTCTATAGACAGGGCGGCCATATCATGAGGGCACAGTTAGAGTACAGTGCCCATTACCTAATATCAGCGGTACCCCTGCTACACCTGCATAGGGGCTCCCTATAGGCTCCAGCAGCAGTACACTAGATGGATAGAAGCTATCACTTATTGGGGCTTCTTCCCTGCTGCAGCTGAAGGGTCTAAAGCAATCTTTGCACAAATAGTGCACTATTATGTCTGCATTATTCTTTACGTTTTTTTTTAAGGATCACAGCAGGGTTTAATCCCTACTTCAGCCCTATAAGTGCTCCCTGGCAGCCTTCACCTAAGAGTCTACGGCTGCCCACAGGGATTCTGGACTTACAAATAAGCCATGTTCCTTACCAGTTGCCAGTAGCAACCGCAGGACAATCCAGCAGTACTATCTCCTGCTGCACCTTGTCCACCTACCTCCGCCATGCATGGAGCAATATGCGAGAGGCAGTGTAATAGATATAAAAAATAGGGGATTATCAGTAATCAGCTCGGTTGCTGAGCTAGTTAAATGCAGGTTCCTGTCGGTTCACCTAATACTACACTTAATGGTTTGCCATTACGTACGCATCTGCATTCTACATTTACTTGTGTATCTTGCAGATCAATTCCTGGCCAATGATCTTGCGCTGTTGACCCAGGCTGCTCGGGTCGTGTCCTCTGGACTATTTGACTCGTAAACCGTAAAGCTGACAATTGTTCTGCAAGACGTACGGGTCAGGATTACCCTCAGGCGCTAAGGCGCCGGCGTAACAAATTCTGGTCATCGGAATCGTTAAGGATGGTTGGAGATATGTTCATTCTCCCAAAGGATCAGTCACCACGCAGGGACCTCTTTACTGGCAGACTTATTACAGGATTAACAGGTTCTTCCTCGGGCCCCACTATTGCAGACCTCAGTTGAGGCTCATATAAACTACCATTATATCTGACACGAATGTTTGCCAATCCTTTCCAGACCCTGCAGCTGGAGCTCTGGTTAAGTAACGACAGCCAAGTCCCATAAGACGCAGGCTGTAACACTATGATTCGCAATGACACGGGTAGTTCAGCTACCGGTATCTGGAATCTATGAACCATGCACCCTTGATTCCCCACTGTTAGGGATTCGGGCTAAACTTGCGTCCGCACAAGGCCTTCCCGGACTCCATCCCCTGATCTCAAGGAAGAAGCGGCCAATCTCATCACTATACCTATATTAGGTATTTGGGTTGAGATACTACGCACACGCCCTCTGTTTCGCCCGTCCGAAGCTGGACCTCACAGTCCCGCGGCTGCACTACCAATATCGTTGGGTCCTCCGGCCTTCCGTGTGGCTGTGCCAGATCCTCCTCCCACAGTCGGTCTTTTCTCGACTTAGTAGTCGGGAGTGAATGCTATAAGACCTATAACTCATACACACAGCCTGAGGTTGGGAAATGGCGATCTAGCCCAGCTGGCAATCTCCTCACTGCACCAATATTAGGTACTTGGGTTGAGATAACACGCGCACCTCCTCTGCTCAGCCCGCTTCAAACCAGGACCTCGCAGACTCACGGAAGCATTAACCCAATGGATGGGCCCCCTGGCCTCCCGTGTGGCTGTAGCCCGGACCTTCTTCCACGCAGTCAGTTCCTTCTCGTCTCAGGAGTTAAAAAGTGAATACCGTGTGACCTATTGCTCATAAATACAGCCTGAAGTTGGTATTGTCTATACTGCATTCCAGGAGTCTCCCACATCTGGATGACTTATTCATCAATGCAGGATTTTCGAAGTCTCCGAACACACACTGTCGCTTTCACTGAGCACGTTAAGAAGACTCGGTTGGCGGATCACCCTCCAGGAGTCTACCACAACTCCAGAGCACAGATTGCAGCACAGCACACAAACTCAAGAAGTCCCAGCTCTGCTGCGTATTTCTGATGGCCACATGCTACATAGGGACTACCAGCCATGGTGGATTTTCTCAGACAAAGCACGGATTCTTCTAGGAATCCGCAGCCTCCCTCAGCGGTCTCCTAAATCCTTCACAACGGCTATAACAATCCTAGACAGGATAGGGCAGCATGGGAAGCAGTTCCATAAGCTCAGCCGAACCTACGGCCTTCTTTCTTTTTCAACTATCCATGCTTAGACATGGCCCAGGAATAGGATGGGGTGTGATGTACTCACATCACAATGCACATGTAGATAGTCACGCCCACATCCGACTTCCCCTCATTTACGAAGATTCGGGCAGTAATTCTAGTACTGACATCATTCAGTCATCTTTCGGCAGTCAGATTTGTCAGAATACAGTCAGACAATGTCACAGCCGTGGCATATGTCAACCACCAGAATGGAACCCGCAGTCTCCAAGTGATGACAGACGTTCGCCACATTCTTCTCCAGGTGGAATCCTCGAACACTGTACTACCGGCTGTTCTCATACAAGGCTAACCCGCCAAGTGACGGACTCAGGGAAGTGGTCCCCCCATCCGGATGTTCTCCGTCAAGGCTGCCAGCACCAGGAACCTACAGATGTGGACCTGACGGACTCACGCCTCCATGCTAAGGTTCCATTCTTTTCGGCCAGGTCCTAGGACCTACAGTCAATACGACAGACGAGCTAGTCCAAGACTGGACTTTTTTCCGTCTCCCCTATATTCTTTTCCACTAACAACATAGTGTGGAAGGTCAAACAAGAATGTCGCCAGTTCATCCATGTACTTTCAGACTGGCCCAGATGAGCTTGGACGGGAAGTTCGTCCAACTCATAACAGCAGCACCAGGACGACTAACAGTCGGTCCAGACCTGCTCTCTCAGGGCCAGTTCTCAATCGGAATTCCTCAATTCTAAACATGGTGGCGTAGCCTTTGAGATCTGGAATTTATCCCCAGGGCTTTTTTCCCTGGGTGTTGTAGCGACCAAGGTCGCAACAAGTAAACTAACCTTATCGACGATATACCACGAGTGTAATCGTCTTGTTTTTTCTTTATATCCAAGCACCTCTGGAGGTCATTCCCCTGACCCTATTTCATGCAAAGAGCTTTCATTTCTTCCACTCAGAACTACACTCAGGTCGGTCCTTGAGGCCTCTCACACAGCAGGTTTTTCTGCCTGTTTCACCTTCCTTCAAGAACGTCTTGCCACCAGTTCTTTAGGAAAATCTCCTTTTCACAGGGTCTTGCGTTTAAGGTCTCCATCCACAGGACTACTCCTGCGGGACCTGATCTTCGTTCTCACAGCTCTAAAGAATTCACCCATTGACTTTCTACGGGATATTACTCTTCGCATTATCATCCAAAACAGTAATGTGTCTTGGTGAAAAATTATTTTTTTCTGCAGAGGTATCGGTACTTTCAGCGCTCTTATGTTAACCATCTTTTCTAGTCCTCTACCTGAACGAGACTGTCCTACGGCTGGTTCCATCCTTCTTCTTAGGCGGTATACTCCTTCTACCTCACTAAAGACGTCTCTCTGTCATCACTGCGCCCGACTCCAGTCTGTCTGGTCGTAAAGGACCTTCATATGCAGGATCTTGTCAGATACCTACGCATATACATATCCAATAAAAGTTTCTTGCAAACAGCTCGGATTCGTTTTCTCTTCTCTTACAGAGGGCAAAAATAATGACATGTCGGCCTTTAAGGCTCCTCTGACCAAGTAGATTCGTCTAACCATCCAAGATGCTTTTCCATCGAAAACTCCTCCATTTTGGCACATTGTACTATAACCGTGAGGGTCTCCTGGTCAGTCCGGCACCAGGGGCCAGCGCAATATGTGTGTGGACACACACAGGTGTCCGTTTTCCCCACTTACTCAACCACGACACGGCCTGCACTTCGTTCTCGCTATTCGCAGGTCTGGGTAGACGTATACTCCAGGTGACAGCTGTCGTCTGTCGGTGCATAGTTTCTCACTGATTCAGTGTGACTGGCGTCATTGTTTTCTCCCACCCAGGGACTGCTTTAGGACGTCCCACGGTCTGTGTCCCCCAATGAGGCGAAGGAGAAAAGGAGATTTTTGTGTACTCACCGTAAAATCCTTTTCTCTTAGCCTCTAATTGGGGGACACAGCACCCACCCTTTTTTACCCTTGTGGGTTCTGTAGTTCTTACATGGCTTCTCAACTATTGCATGGTTAAGAGGTCTACACATGTTTGCCTAGGCTACGGATGTTCACCGTTGAATGTTTAAACTGTGCCTGTCTTGTTACAGGTCCTATGGTACTGTGAGTCCGGTTAGATACAGGCCTTGTTATACAATTATTGCTCCATTGACTCTTCACGGTCTACGCATGTGCCTGTTTATCCACAGGTCTTGTTGTACTAACATTACTGCGCTAACTATTACCTGTCTTCAAGCATGCCTGTTTAAATTCAGGATCTATTACTCTGTTGTTAACTGGTTAACCATAATGTTTTCACAGGTTGCCTGTGTGGTTACAGGTTCTGAGTTACTGTTATTATATGTTAACTCTCCTACTGCTTTAGCACAAAACTGGAGAAGCACTTCCTGCTCCAGGGGTGTAGTGCTGCAGAGGCTTAATTCTTTTGCAGATTTCTGCCTAGTGTCGCCTCCTAGTGGACAGCAGCATAACACCCACGGTCTGTGTCCCCCAATTAGAGGCTAAGAGAAAAGGATTTTACGGTGAGTACACAAAAATCTCCTTTTTTCCCCCAAAACATGGTTAGAAAATAGGGGTGTGTCTTATAATCCAAACAGTAGCAAGCAGTTTACCTCAGGGGAGGGGGAACATGGTGGTGGTGGAGCGGGGTCACATCAGGCAGGGTCTCACTGGGGGGAATTGTCGGCGGTTGCACGGCGGGGCAATGCGGTGGGGGGGGGGTTCGCGGCTGGGTGGATGGGGTGCCCACGGCAAGATATCACTGGGTGCCATTAATCTCCTGGCAGTTGATGCAATGGGCAAAAATAAAATGGTTGTGTAAGCAATGTAGATGGAGAGCTCTTCATGTGCTCCTGCAAAGCCTTCGTAGCCATTTTTTCAAAGATCTCCATCTGCGCTGTCTTTTTAGCCATTTTTCTTTCTCCTGTCTCGTCAACTGCCGGGAGATTAATGGCGCCTGATGGTAGCTTGCTGGGACACTCCATTCACACAGTGTCTGGTTCCCCACAGCATTGCCCCACCGTGCTGCCGTCTCCTACCACCATGACCCTGTCACCATGCTCCACCCCAGGGTAAACTACACGGACTATAAGACGGACCCCCTTTTTTTATTTTTTTTTTTCCCATAATTTCTTCCTCTAAATTTGCTATGCATTTTATAATCTGCAAAGTACAGATGGATCAGCGCTGGTAATTATATAAGGGTATAACAGGGGAGGGTTGATGGAATAGGTTGCCTGGCAACCGACTGCAGGCAAGCGACAGTTGGAATAAGCCTAAGGGGAGGAGGTAGTGCTTAGACTAGAGTGAGACTACTGCAGCCAGTCAGTAGCTGGGGTTATGTTGTCTTCCATTTTATGTAAAATTAGGGAAACGAGGCGCAGTAGGGTCTTATCTTTTATATAGGTTATACAAAGTTGTGAATATCGCTGCTCACCTGGACTGGTTGTGGGACCCACAACCAGTATATGTGTTTAATACACCACTGCTGGATCCAAAGGATGGTGCTTTGCGATCCACGCTGACTGTATATAGATAATGACCACAAAGGATCTGTAGACAATGGTGGTTTATTTTCAACATGTTTCAGAGCAAACCTCGATTCTTCATCAGGGATGCAACCTTCAGGGTTGCATCCCTGATGAAGACGCGAGGTTTGCTCTGAAATATGTTGGAAACAAAGCACTATTATCTACAGATCCTTTGTGCTCTTGCCATTTTGTCACTGGTGGTTATCCAGACTTGACACAGACGCCCTTCACCCGTTATATTATAGATGTGGGAATACTTGCAGAAAACCAATAAGGAATACTAAAGCTCACCTACCTGCATTGTATTTAATTACTTTAGATCACTACCAGACTTGTAGAAAACCTGAGTTAATTTAAAATACATAGAGCCTAGAGGAATAAATTCATGAAATCCAATCATGAAGACAGGGTAGAGGTAAAGGTATTTGGTCCTAATCCTGTGTGTGTTTGCATACAAGATTGGATCTTGCCAATACAAGAGACACCATTAGCAACCACAACCTTTCTCTCTATATTTCAAAAACCTGTCTTAACATTTCCATGAAGCTGTAATTGAAACCAATTTTTGATATCTTTTGGCTTTCCTTCATTGACTTGGCCAGACTTGAGAGAGAGGGGAAGTGCCACTGTACAGAACCCACCTAAAAAAGCAGTGTTGGCCTACAGCAGTTTTGCTGTTATATTTTTTTTTCTCTTTCCCCTACAGGCAGGATCTGATCTTAATAATACAGGTTTTTAGGTGAAAAATCACTACTGTAAAAATGTTAAGAAGCGTGTGCATGAGATTTCTGAAATATCATAGCTTCTGGTGGTCCTTTTAAAACTGTCTTAATTTTTAGAATAAATGAAGCTAAAAGGTTGCTGCTTGCAACTTAAGGCCCCGTTACACTTGGCGATATTGCTAATGATATCGCCGCAATGTCACCGATTTTGTGACGTAGCAGCGACCTCACCAATGATATGGCTGTGTGCAACACTTGGCAGAGATCGCGGATCGTTAACGAATGGCCTGGACCATTTTTTGATCGGCGATCTCCCGCTGGGCATGCTGGATCGCTGTGTGTGACACGGGCAACGGCCAGCCAACTCCATGGTTCGCCCGAGAACCAAATAGATCCCAACGACCGTCGGGTGTCGCTGCATCGCTGGGTAATCGCTAGTAAGTCTGCCTGTATGGCATCCTACCAGCCACCACACGGCGATGTTCCAGCGATCTCAGCCAGATCGGATCGTTGTCGGGATCATGGGAACATCGCTATGTGCCTTTCATGCTAATGTTTTTTCTAAACATAGCCAAAGTGTGGCCAGACATTTTATGTAATAATCTGATTTCTAGTAGTTGTTCTGATTTTGGATATCTTCTAATGTTTTCACTAAGTCTGTCTCGGAGGTAATGCCTGTTCATAAAAGTGTAATAAAAAGTCATAATTATTTTGTTTTTTCTGACAGACATCCAGTGAATCCTGGACACCAAGCATATTAAATGAAGCTTCTAAAGTAATATACAAGGTAATAATCTCAATGATTAGAGATTATTTTAGTATTCGCTCAATAAATATATTGCTGATGTCAGATAAAGAGAATGTGCCATCAGAAAATGACCTGCTATTTAATTTGGCTTATGTTAAATGCATTTTATTGTTATTTTTTAATATTTTTAATGTCATGGTTTAGGTCTATCTATATGTATGAGTATATAATTGCTGTGTTTTTCCAAAAATAAGCCCTCCCCCCCAATGAAATCTCTAGCTTGATTTTTAGGGATATTTGGAGTAGGCTTTAAATATAAGCCCTACTCCAAAAATAAGCTCTAGTTAGTCAGCATTTCCAGTGCTAGGTTATGTCACGAACGTCATAGAGACCTAACCTAATGCTGGAGGCACTGTAATAAGACATAATGTAGCTCCCAAATCGACCTGCTTCTTCTTCCCACTATGGCAGGGTAAAATCTGCTTACCTGAGTTCTGCCTCCTGAGTGTTGGCAACAGCTTCCCGGCTGCTACTGCGCTTTAATGCCACTCCCGAGTGCCGCCTCCCAGGTCCCTTGTCCCGCGTCCCAGGCACTACTTGGCTATAGTGTGGGCCTGATTGCCATTCCTGGATCCCACCTCCTGGCCGGCCCTGCTCCTTCCTGCAGAAGCAGCCACAAGTGACATCACAACCACTGTTCCCGAGTCCCTCTCCAGACTCCCACCTCCTGCCCCCTCCCAGCCACATAGAGAAGAAGAGTCCACTGCCACACTGTGTTTTGTAAGTGCTTGCTAGTAAGTGTTGACCATAAAAGACACTGACACTGCATCAGCAATTGTGAATGTAAGTTAGGGTTAAGGTTACTAACCCTAAAGCTGGTAATACACCTTCAAGCAAAATGTATGATTGTTGTTTATAGAAAAAAAAATTTCCTCACCCAAAAAGAAGTCCTACCTCTTTTTTTGGAAATGAAAATAAAATTAGACCCTATTTTCTTTTTGGAAACACACCGGTATGCATCTGTCTATTTTATTATTCTAGACTCTTTGTTAATTTTTGCACTAAAGCATGTAATGAACATTCAGGTGCCCTTGTAAAGGGAGGGGAATTAGGGTCAGCTGTGGCATCATATTTTGTGATTGGTGGATCCTGTATTAACAGCTGTATAGAGGTGTTACCAAACATTGTAATCCTGCCTGTGATGATACTGAGACTGGGTGTATGCTGCTGACATTAGGCAACAAAAAAAAGTTGGCTCCTCCTCAGCAGTGTACACCCTGCAACTGACCCACTACTGAGCCATTTGGTGAACAAGCAGAAAGAGAAACGTATATATTGACAAACTAATCCAAACACAGGCCCAACAGGGAACAACCAAGGGAAGGCGCTGTTTTCCCCATTGATGGCTCCGAGAAAGAGATTTTACGGTGAATACACAAAAAGCTTCTTTTCTCATTAACTTTATTGGGGAGACGCATGACTTCCCAAAGCAGCAGGGCTGTGGACTCAGAGTTGTGGAGTCAGTATAAAATGGACCGACTCCAACTCCTAAAATATATAATAAATTGGGTACAGTAGTTCAATGCAGTATGTGCTGAATATTATTATTAAATACTATGTGCTATCTAAATAGCTTGATTATTGTATCATAATAATTATTAAAAGCCTGATGTTCATATTTTACTACAATAAATGTATTACTTAAACATGAGCCATGTATGAGAAAGTCGAGGAAATAGAGGAGTTGGAGTCTGAGTCTGAGCATTGGCTTACTGTCTCCACAGCTCCGCAAAACAGTCCCTGGTGTGGGAAACTAGATTAGAAAAACAAAAGGCCATATAACTATGAAAGTAGAGTCCACTACCCAGAATGAATTAAAAACTTCAGTAATGCTAAGGGTTAAATGTCCAGTTTATCTTATTGAGTACCAGGTTGTACTCTCTGTACTTGTGTAAAGCCACAACATGTGTTTAGGGCAAAATTTGCCAAAAGTGGATATAGTTTTTTCAGCTGCCTGCAGACATTTTCTACCCAGACCTACATCTGCAGAGGCTTGGGTGTGGGTGTAGAACCTGGTAAAGTCTAGACCTCATAGTGGGCTTGCATATTTGAGTCGTAGAGGCCTGGTGGCGAACAGCCCAAGGAGCTCCCAACGCAGGGAGCATGTTCTTGACTCTTAGTAGGCCTCTAGAGTGGTGGATCGAATCCAGTGGGCAATTGTTGATTTCAAGGCAGGCCTCTTCCGCAGCCCTGGGATACCACGAAGAGTGAATCTGACCTGCGAAAAGACCTGGTGCGAGATGTGTACAGACACAATCTCTTAGTTGAAGTGCAAAGGGGGACTTTCAGGAGAAAGGAAGGAGATGGTTCAATACTGCATTGTCCTGATGAAAAATCAAGAAAGGAGAACGGCAGGGCTAAGCTGCCAGCTTGGAAACCTGCGTAATTGAATTAATCACTACCAGGAAAGCGACCTTCCACGAGAGCAGCTACGGGTTCCGCCCTGGTGATTGATGTATGCCACTGCCGTGGCATTGTCAGACTCGATCCATGTGGGGTGGCCGGTAGCAGAGGTTGTAGTTGGTGAAGAGGTGAGGATGATGGCTCTGATCTCCAGGACATTGATGGGAAAGGTGCGATCCTCTGGTGACAGTGCCCCTTGATGGTGGGGTGAAGAAAGACCACTCCCCAACAAAAGAAACTGGCATCTGTGGTAACTATCTGCTAGTGCAGGGGTGGCAGAACCTCCCGAGGCTGACTGACGACTGAAGGCACCACTGGTGTATAGATTATCAGACGCTGTTGCTAACGCTGTCCCACGCTACTAGTAGGGCTAGTATTCTCATACTGAATCGATAAGAGTGCAGAGAGGGGCAGTTGAAGATGCAGAGAATTGTGCAGAGAAGATTTTTTTTTTTTTTTAATTTGTGAGAAAGACCCTGGCCAATGGTGTGTCGAAAAGCATGCCTAGGAAGAGAAGGTTAATTTAGAGAGCATATAGTACAGCTCAACCACCGTTTGGGTGCTCTGGGGAAAAAAGGCTGCAGAGTCTGTAAATATAGCCCCAGCACACAAAAAAGATGAGGAGATTTTTGGTATCTTTCTGTGTTCTTTATTATAAAGGTTGACAAGAACAAGTTGTATCACACAACGTTTCGGCTCAAGGCGAGCCTTTCTCAAGTGAATCTTGTGGATGTGGTTAGAGTACGTGGGTAGGTTCCCACATGAGCATCCGCTCAGGCCAGTACCCTCAGGGGATACTCAGCAGGTGACTCCGTCCTAAATTCTTAGTGTAAGTGTAGCAGCAGCATAGTGGCTGGTCTGTATGGAGGGACAGGAGTGTCCCTCCATACAGACCAGCCACTATGCTGCTGCTACACTTGCATTAAGAATTTAGGACGGAGTCACCTGCTGAGTATCCCCTGAGGGTACTGGCCTGAGCGGATGCTCATGTGGGAACCTACCCACGTACTCTAACCACATCCACAAGATTCACTTGAGAAAGGCTCGCCTTGAGCTGAAATGTTGCGTGATACAACTTGTTCTTGTCAACCTTTATAATAAAGAACACAGAAAGATACCAAAAATCTCCTCATCTTTTTTGTGTGCCGGGACTATATTTACAGACTAGGAAGACAAGGTGTCTGGGGGCCAGAGACGATTTCTATAGGTTGATGAGCCATCCAAGACTGGAGAATGTGTTGAGGGTAATCCGGTGTCTTCCGCAACAGCCCTAGAAGAACAGTGCCTGTGTAAGAAGATTGTCCAGGTAAGTAATGACAATGATTCCTCTGGGACGAAGAATTGTTATGATGGCCTCCATGGCCTTGGTGCACACCTTTTGAGGGGTAAACTGTTGCGAGGCATAACGGGAGGGCCGTGAATTAGTAGTGGTCATCGTGGATCACAAAATGGTGTAACCTTTGATGTGCCTTGCATGTTGGGATATGAGGTAGGCATCCTGAATATCCATGGAAAATAGAAATTCTATTAATTACACAGAAGCGATGATGGAGCAGTGATACTCCATCCGGAATTCGTGAATTCTGACAGACCAGTTTAGGCACTTCAGGTCTAGGAACGGACAGAGCTGTCCTTTTTGGGGTATACGGAGAGATTAATGCAGAACCCCTTGACATATTGATGACTGGCAATGGGTGTGATGACTCCTGACCGGTGGAGAGAGTCGATAGCTTTTGAAGAAGGCAAGAGCGTGAGCCTGAGATGTGGGGGGATGGGACTGAAAGAAACACTGAGGTGGGAGGAAGAGAACTTACCTTGCAGTGGGTACAGAAAGTATTCAGGCACCTTTTAACTTTTTCACTCTTTGCATTTACCAAATGGCTACATTGAAACAAGGTTATTTTTTTTTCTCATTAATGTACACTCTGTACCCCATCTTGACTAAAAAAAAAATAGAAATGTAGAATTTTCTATTCAAATTTATTAAAAAAGTATAACTGAAATATCAGAAGGTCATAAGTATTCAGACCCTTTGCTCAGTATTGAGTAGAAGCACCCTTTTGAGCTAAGACAGCCATGAGTCATATTTGGAATGATGCAACAAGTTTTTCACACCTGGATTTGGGGATCCTCTGCCATTCTTCCTAGCAGATTTCCTCCAGTTCTGTCAGGTTGAATGGTGAACATTGGTGGACAGCCATTTACAGATCTCTCCAGAGATGCTCAATTGGATTTGGGTCAGGGCTCAGGCTGCACAAGTCAAGAATGGTCACAGAGTTGTTCTAAAGCCACTCCTTTGTTATTTTAGCTGTGTGCTTAGGGTCATTGCCTTGTTAGAAAGTGAACCTTCAGCCAAGTCTGAGGTACAGAGCACTTTGGAAGAGGTTTTCATCCAGGATATCTCTGTACTTGGCCGCATTCTTTTTTCCTTCAATTGCAACCAGTCGCACCTCTGCAGCTGAAAAACACCCCCATAGCATGATGCTGCTACCACCATGTTTCACTAATGGGATTGCATTAGGCAGGTGATGAGCAGTGCTTGGTTTTCTCCACATATACCGCTTAGAATTATCACCAAAATGTTCTATCTTTGTCGCAGTCTGAGTCGGAGGTTTGGCTTACTGTCTCCACAGCTCTGCAAAGCATCAGACCACAGAATCGTATTTCTCATAGTCTGAGAGTCCTTCATGTGTTTTGTATCAAACTCTATGCAGGCTTTCATATGCCTTGCACTGAGGAGAGGCTTCTGTCGGGCCACTCTGCCATAAAGTGGTGGAGGGCTGCAGTGATAGTTGACTTTCTGGAACTTTCAACCATCTCCCTCCTGCATCCCTGGAGCTTAGCCACAGTGATCTCTGGGTTCTTCTTTACCTCTCTCACCAAGGCTCTTTTCCCACGATTGCTCAGTTTGGCTGGACGGCCAGGTCTTGGAAGACTTCTGGTGGTCCCAAGCTTCTTCTATTTAAGTATTATTGATGCCACTGTGCTCTTAGGAACCCTGAGTACTGCAGGAATTCTTTTGTAACCTTGGCCAGATCTGTGCCTTGCCGCAATTCTGTCTCTGAGCTCCTTGGGCAGTTCCTTTTGACCTCATGAGTCTCATTTGGTATGACATGCACTGTGAGCTGTGAGGTCCTATATAGACAGGTGTGTCCCTTTCCAAATCAAGTCTTATCAGTTTAATTAAACACAGCTAGACACCAATGAAGGAGTAGAACAATCTCAAGGAGGATCCGAAGGAAATGGACAGCATGTGACTTAAATATGAGTGTTTGAGCAAAGGGTCTGAATACTTATAACCATGTAATATTTCAGTCTTTCTATTTTAATACATTTGCAGAAAAATTTCTAATTTGTTTTTTTTTTTCCAGAATGTACATTAATGAGAAAAAAAATTAACTTTTTTATATTTACCAAATGACTTCAATGAAACAGTGTGAAAAATTTAAAGGGGTCTGAATACTTTTCGTACCCACTGTATATCCAGTGGATATGGTATTTTTGACCCGGGCGTCTTCGATGACAGTGAGCCAGACGTCTTGAAAGAGTAGAAGGTCAACTCTGACATAGCTCCTGGGAGGAGACAGGGCGTCATGCAGCAGGAAAGAGATTGGATCTGGATCCCGATGTCTTGGATTGGCGTTGGTATGGTTGCCAGTTAGGATTAGTCTTGAAGGTGGGGACATTTCTCTGTATGGGAGAAAGCACTCTTTTTTTTATTTTTATTTTTTTTTAATAATTCTTTATTTATTTAGAAGATATAAAAGACAGGAACAAATCTGAAAGGACAACGGTTCAGAAAGCACTCTTTTTAAGGGGGGCCTGGGAAGGGAATCCTCAAAACGTAATGAGAGCAGGCAGGTTATTGCTTTTGGGAATGGACGCTTAGGCTTTTGCTGTGGGAGCAAGGTGATTTTGACCCCAGTATTGTCAAAAATTAGTTTGTCTAATTTCTCGCTGAAAGTTCGAAGCCCTGGAAGGGAAGGCTAGTGAGTGATTTCTTGAAGACAGTCTGCATTCCAGGTACGGACGTTGGATCTGTGGGCTCTGGGCACAGGTTTGACACAGAGCGGGAAATGTCCAGCCATTTGGAACATAGAGGGGACCTGATGGATCAGACCACTCTGTTCACTTGTGTCCAAACTTTGTGGAAAATCAGAGTAAGTACACCCTGTTGCCCAAAGAGGAGAAAAATCTGAAAAACAAAATACAAATATTTAAAAAAAAAACAACAACTAACATATGGTACAAAATGGGTCTGAATTCAGTCGCCAGTCCGCCTCCTGCTCGACACTAAGCTAAAATTTGCTTAGTTATCGGTCTGTTGCAGGGTGTATATTGCGGGGGCAGAGCTCCATTTTTTTTTTTTTTTTGCCTAGTGTCAGCCTCCTAGTGGTAGCAGCAATACACCCAGGGTCCTGTGTCACCTAATGAAGCAAGAGAGAAAAATCTGATTTGAACAATGTCTTTTTAATGATTTAATCAAATATTCCCTTTAATTAGTGCATATGTTATTAGTGTTTGTTAGTCTTGTCTATTTAAACCTTGTTCTTTATACTGGCTGGCACACTATTCTATTTAATATATTTATTAATGACCTTGTAGGGGGCATACAGAGTAGAATCTCAATATTTGCGGATGACACTAAACTCTGCAGGGTAATCAATACAGAGGAGGACAATTTTATATTACAGGCAGATTTATGTAAACTAGAAGCTTGGGCTGCTAAATGGCAAATGAGCTTTAATGGGGATAAATGTAAAGTCATGCACTTGGGCAGAGGAAACAAAAGGTATAATTATGTGCTTAATTGTAAAACACTGGGCAAAACTGTCACTGAAAAAGACCTGGGTGTATGGGTTGATGACAAACTCACATTTAGTGGTCAGTGTCAGGCAGCTGCTGCAAAGGCAAATAAAATAATGGGATGCATTAAAAGAGGCATAGATGCTCATGAGGAGAACATAATTTTACCTCTATACAAGTCACTAGTGCGACCACACTTAGAATACTGTGTACAATTCTGGTCTCCGGTGTATAAGAAAGACATAGCTGAACTAGAGCGGGTCCAGAGAAGAGCGACAAAAGTCATTAGAGGACTAAGGGGTCTGCAATACCAAGACAGGTTATTAAGCTTGGGGTTATTTAGCTTGGAAAAACGAAGGCTTAGGGGTGATCTTATAACAATGTATTAATATATGAGGGGACAGTACAGAGACCTTTCTAATGATCTCTTTACTCTTAGGCCTGAGACTGGGACAAGGGGGCATCCTCTACATTTGGAGGAAAGCAGGTTTAATCATAATCACAGACGTGGATTCTTTACTGTAAGAAAAGTGAGACTATGGAACTCTCTGTCACATGATGGTGTAATGAGTGGCTCACTACTAACATTTAAGGGCCCTTTCACATCAGCGTTTTTTTTCAAATCGCGGCAGATGCGGTGAAAAAACCGCATCTGCCGCGATTACCGCATACCGGCTGCACTTGCGGCGCGGTTGCGGTTTTTGCTATGCAAAGTATAGGCGGACTTGCGGCAGGTGCGGCAAATGCGGTTTTGCACTTGCGGCAGGTGCGGCCGCGAAAAAAAACGCGGCTGACCGCGGTTTTTTTCGCGGCCGCACCTGCCGCAAGTGCAAAACCGCACCTGCCGCAAGTCCGCCTATACATTGCATGGCAAAAACCGCAACCGCGCCGCAAGTGCAGCTGGTATGCGGTAATCGCGGCAGATGCGGTTTTTTCACCGCATCTGCCGCGATTTGAAAAAAACGCTGATGTGAAAGGGCCCTAAGAAGGGCCTGGATGCCTTTCTTGAAAACTATAATATTACCAGTTATACATACTAGATTCTTTGATAGGGCGTTGATCCAGGGAATTAGTCTGATTGCCGTACCTGGAGTCAGGAAGGAATTTTTTCCCCCAATGTGGAGCTTAGTGTTGCCACATGGTTTTTTTTTGCCTTCCTCTGGATCAACATGTTAGGCTATGGGTTGAACTAGATGGACTTAAAGTCTTTCTTCAACCTTAAAAACTATGTTACCATGTTACTATGTTATTATGTTACACTACTATTGCTTTGTCACATTCTCGTGGCATCTGTTAAGTATAATCTTCAGCCACATATTGCCATTACCAACAAAATACGCTGCTAAATATAGATCTAATCACTTTTCTGCTAATTTGCATTTAACCAATTTTAGATATTAGACACATTTGACATTTTGTGTTTTTTCAGTTGACTAATGTTTTTTTTATTTTCTTTTTTTTTTTATTGTGTAGTTGGTTCGCCTGGATTGTTTTAGTACCTACTGGAATGTCAACAGCAAAGTGTATTACCATCAGTCATGTGAAAAGATACTGGTAAATATTGTACTCTTAAATTGCTTTTACCCCCTCAGGATATCCACCATACATGTATGGCACTGCGGGAAGTGCATTCCCACAAACTGGTGTACAATTGTGCTGACTCTCAAACTGAGTCGGCAAAATCTTCAGGAGGTGTCAGCTATGTGTTTTCTCTGACATCCTGCAGTAATGCTGATAACAAGCATTTAACTCCTCTGATGCTGCTGTCATTGATGAGGGGGGCGCCTTCTCTGCTCTGATCAGTACAACACATCTCCATGGTGATCCTAGGCCTAATAATGGCCGCCGTGTCACCCAGGTACGGTGACCTGCGAGGTCCTGCTTTGACCAGTACCTGATGCGTCTCGTACCTGTGTCTGATTCAGTGAGCTGATGTCATGCAGTGTAAAATCCGTGCAGAATATTTAATCTGCGAGAAAAAAAAGAAAGAAAAATGTTGTTGCATCCTTGAACTATGAAAGTAAAATAAAATCTGTAAAAAATTACAAAGTAAAGAACAAAAATAATTTAAAAACTATATCAATAGATACTTAGATTTATGTGAAATCAAAAATAAACAAATAAGTACACGTATTTGGTATTGCAACATTCAGAACTGTAACAAAATTGTCACACTAGTTAATCCCTTCAGTGAACACCAGAAAAATATAAATTAAAAACGTGGCAAAAAAACTATGCTTTTTCATCAGGCCACCAAAAAAGTGGAATAAAATGCAATCAAAAAGTTGAATGTAAATAAAAATAGTATAGCTGAAAAACTCTTGTCCCCTTGTGCCTTCCAGCTCAGTCTGTGGAAAAATGAAACCTCTATAACTCTCAGAATATAGTGATGAAAAACAACTTTTTTCTATAAAATTGATTTTGTGTAAATGGAAAAACACAAAAACAAAACATAAATGTGGTATTGCTGTAATCATGCTGACCCAAAGAATAATTTTACTCCATGGTGAGTGCTTTAAAAAAAAAAACACAATTTCCTGAATTGCTGTTTTATGTTTATAATGCCTCTCAAACTGGAATAAAAAGTGATAAACATTATGTGCCCAGAAATGGTAACAATAAAGACGTCACCTCACAAAAAAAAACAAGCCCTCGCCTGACTGAGGGCAGAAATGCAGAAAAATTATAGCTATCAAAATGTCATAATGCAAAAACATTTGCTTTTTGCAAAAGCTTTTTTTAATGTGTGATCGTAGCCAAACCTAAAAAAAATATTAATGTGGTATTACTGTAATCGTACCGACAAAGAATAACGCCATCTAATCACTTGTACCACATGATGTATGGCGTAAAATATAGATAAAACCAATTTTTGAACGAATTTTTGATTTATTCATTCTTTTATTCATTCCTCATCCCAAAGATTGCAGTAACGTTCTGCTCAGTCATCTTGAGCTCTGCGCTGAGCGCATGTTTGGTTTCTGTGTTAATCTCTGAAATGCCTGATTCACACTGAACCCTTGTAAGCCTCCAATATTTCTGTTTAGAGATAACAGACCAGACAAAGACTTGTTTTATCTTGTGTATTGAATTGAAGCTTTCATTGAGCACATTTTCCACAAAATTTTGGATTACATTTATCCTGTGCTCTATGCTGAGCACTTATATCATGGCTTCCATCTAAATCTGTGAAAAACATGATTTAGATGACATCCCAAAGTGATCTATTCAGTATAATGAGGCAGCAGAGTTACTCTGGACTCTGTCCGGCCTTCGTTCAGTGGTCGACCATGCTTTTTTGCACCACTGAAAAGACAGACATCGCCGAATCACAGGGCACACTGAGTCCAAGGTGACTACCTCTACCTTATTATAGGAAATGTTTCATCCCTCCTCCCAGCAACAAAGTACTTCTCTCACCCTCCATCCTACCTAGGCCACCTCACCCACTTCTGTGAACTATTCCTTTACTTTCAATCCTTTATCTCTAAACAGGCACTCCCACCACGTAAACTCTCCTGCTCCCACCTGCTAACCCTCTCCCTGCTCTTCCTACTTACTGGTGACATTTCCCCTAATCCTGGCCCCGCCCACCACATCCTCAGTCACCTACCCCCCTCACCCAGGACCCACCACCCACCCCTCACCATCACTCACCCCCGTAACCTCACCAACCTTTGACCCATCCCCCCAGCCTCTGCTCCCCCAGTCTCCCTGCCTGGCGCACTCAGTCTGTAATAAACTCCCACACATCATTATTGGTAGCTCAAGGGCTCTGGAAAATTCTCCTGAAAAGGAATCCATCAAAATCAGTGCTTCCAATAAAAATGTCCCCATCCTTTCTTAGTCCTCTAGTGTGCATAAATTACAGATAACGTCCACCTGTTTAGCATTTCTGCAGCAAGGAGGCCTGCTTTACTTAGGGTATAAGGAGCACTATTTGTTTGGGAAAACACACCGGAGTCTCACCTTGTGACTAAGCAATACTGTACAGCCACTTGATGGGGTATTGCCACGTTAGCAGACATCGTGTGACACAATTTAATTCAATTTTTTTTTTTTTTTTTCAATTTTTGGATGAAAATGTAAGGGTATGTGCCCACAGGATGTTTCTTGAGCAGTCCTGAATGCAGCAAAACCTGAGGATCCTAGAGTTCTTGACAGGAGAAGTGCTATGATCTTGTCTGTGTTTTTTGCGCGTTTTTTGCGTGTTTTTCCTGCGTTTTTGATGCTGCGTTTTTCCTGCGTTTTTCCCATTGACTGCACCAAAAATGCAGGAATAATTGACATGTCAATTCTTTGCTATCCGCACCAAAAACGCAGGTATTTGACAGTTCTTGACACTTGCAAAACCAATGTGTGTGCACAGCGTTTCTGTAAAACACATTGGTTTTGCTGGGAAGCCCAACCGCAGGAACAAATTAGCATACATTACCATAAAACCAATGGTTTTCTGCATGCGGAAACCGCAGCAAAACCGCAGCAAAAATGCCCTGTGTGCACATACCCTAAGATCTGTAGCTAAAACATTTTTTTTGCAGTAAAAATGTAATTATTTTTTTCTTCAACCTCCAATGGTATAAAATTCTGTGATTCAACTGTGCAGTCCATATGATCACTGCACCCCTAGGGGAATTCAGTAAGAGGTATAGTTTTTAAGATGGGGTCACTTGTGGGGGGCTCTGGCTTCTGTCACCTTAGGGACTCTGCCAGAGTGATGTGTACCAACAAACCATAACAACAAAATATGCACTACGATATGATGATCCTGCCTTTCTAAGCTTTGCACTGTTCCTGAAAAGTAGTTTTCCACATTTTTGGGTATTGATGCACTCAGAAGAAATTGAGTAGCAAATTGTAACATTCATTTTATCCAATTACCCCTTTTTGAAAGTGAAACGTTTGGAGCCAAACAACATATTAGTGGAAAAAATGGTAATTTTCATTTACTTCGCCCAATGATATGCAATTCTGTGAATCGCATAAATATTAAAAATGCTCACTAATCTCCTAAATTACCGTAATTCATTGAGAGGTGTATTGTAGTTTCCAAAATCTGGTCACTTGTTGTGGTTTCTACTGTTTTGGCATGTCAGGGGCTCTTCACATGTGATATGGTGTCTGCAATCTATTGTAGCCGAAATGTTGCGCTTTCCCTTCTGAGCCCTTCTGTGCACCCAAAATGTAGTTTTCCACCACATATGGGGTATGCGCCATTCAATTTGTTGCGCTATTTCTCCAGAGAACACTGGTACCCCATATGTGGTGGAAAACTACTGTTTGGGCACATGACAGAGCTTGGAAGAGAAGGAGCAGAATTTGACATTTGAAGCACCAAATCATCTGGAATCTTTCTGACACCATGTCCGGTGTGGAGAGCCCCTGATGTGCCTAAACAGTGGAAACCCCTACAAGTGACCACATTTTGGAAAGTTGACTGATCAAGAAATGTATCTAGGGGGCGCGTCCAGCAGCCGATGGCGCCGGTCACGTTGTAAGGAGGCTCCGCAGCACGGACCGAACTAACGGCACTACAGCGGCCCTCCTGCTCCAGCTTAGAGCCGAGTGACAGCCCAGCACCTCACAGACCCTCCGGTCATGCCCAGGACGGGATCCCGACGCCGGGAGACCGCAAACAAGCTCACTGACTATTTTAGTCAGGAGCTCCATGCAGGATCCAAGATGGCGCCGGCCGGGAACAGCACAGCGTCTCCCTCCAGCACCCCCACCCGGGCCTCTCGGTCTCCCAGGTCCCCCAGACGCCAGGAGCACCAAGGCAGTTAAGTGAGTAGAGAGGAGTCTCCCCTCACAAAACGCAATATGCGGGACATGTTGGGATCTATGAGGGACGCGATGCTGGAGGAGATGCGCTCCATGATGGCAGACATTAAGTCTGAAATGGCCGCTCTGGGAGAAAGGACTTCCACTGTGGAATCCAAAATGGCGGAATATGCCTCGGCACATAATAACTTGGCAGACAGTTTTGACATGATTGACAGAGAGATGGGCTCAGTCAAGGCAACGCTGTGTCACCTAGAGGATGGACTCCGCAAGAATAATGTGAAGCTTAGAGGGGTCGCAGAAAACCAAGAGGGAGAGGATCTCACAGAGACTGTCTCAGCTTTCTTATCAGCAGCCCTCCCTGATGTTAACCCTGTGTCTCTAGAATTACTAAAAGTATATAGACTGCCTAAACCCACGAAACTCCCTAAGGAGGTCCCGAGGGACATCCTAATCTCGTTTCTACACCCTAAGACGAGAGACATCCTTCTACAAACAATGAGATCTAATCCCTCTCTCCCCCCCCAATTCACCAAAGCCTCCGTTTACCCTGACCTCTCACCAGGAACATTGGCCAGAAGAAGGGAATTTGCCCCTGGCTGCCTCATTCTGCGGGAAAAAGGCATACAATACGCCTGGGGAACACCAGTGTCTGTGAACTTTCGCTATAAAGGCAACAGACATTCGTTTTCATCCCCCACTATGCTACGTAGAGCGTTACGCTCCTGGAATATGTCTGCTTCGGACTCAAACTCCTCTCGCCCTCAGACTGGGAGACCCCAAGGATCAGGTCCCGGTCAATGCATCTGAGGACGGCAATGGTCTGGAGGATTCCGAATCGGCCCGTGCGGGCTAGCTTACCCTCCTTGGAACCCATACGAACTCCACACGTCGTGCTTCAACCCTTACCGGGTTCCGGACACATAAAGTTCCCCTACTGACAGACTGAAAGACGCTACTTCACCTGTTGGTCAAGATTTGGGAACAATCGTGTGTGGTTCCCTGCCTAAACCCCCCAATCGGGCTCTATTAGCCTGACTACACTCAGGTTTATTTAAGTGTTTCTCCCAAACCCCCATCCTTCCCCTCCCCCCTCCCCCCCCCCCCCCCCCCTCACCCTGTTGTCCGTTCAAATATCCCCCCTAACCCTCCCAAGTCCTTCTCTGCTGGACACCTGCATCCTCTCCTCACCACTCTTAACTGTTACACCTCACCCTTCTCTGGCTTGTCTCTCCTCTGCAGCTCATCTCTGTTTCTTCTCTCTTCTACCTCTTCTTGGAGACCTCACGCCGCCATCATCAGAAGTGTGTGAGTATGAGGGGGAATGGTTCGGTGTTACCGGGGACTGGTCCCTCATTGAACCTGGTCTCTTTAAATGTTAAAGGATTGAACTCTCCGGTAAAACGCTCCTCCCTATGGAAGGAGGCCAGGAGACTTCATGCTGATGTGATGTGTGTTCAGGAAACACACCTTCTACCCGAAGATAATTTCCGTGTGAAAAATGCTTCCTACCCTCACATCTTCTTCGCTAACCACAATGTGAAAAAAGCAGGAGTATGTGTGATGGTGAGCGCCAAGGTCCAATTCCAACTGCACTCTCTAGAGGCGGACCCGTTGGGAAGATACCTGATACTGAAGTGTAATATGTCAGGAGACCTGTTCACTTTGGTGACGGTATACGCTCCAAATTCGGGGCAACTAGGGTTCTTGAGATCCCTGTTTAAAAAACTTAACCAAACAAAAGAAGGCGCCCTGGTGGTATGTGGAGACTTTAACCAAGTTATGGTGGCGAGATTAGACTCCTCGGCCCCGCACGCAAGGAAAGGGAGGGAAATGGCAACACTATGCAGCGAATTCAGACTCCACGACGTCTGGCGGTATCAACATGCAGAGGAAAGAGATTACTCTTTCCTGTCTAGCTCCCACAACTCCTACTCCAGAATAGACCTATTTTTGGTCGGGGAGGAAACCCTTCCATTCTGTTCCTCTTCTGCGATTGGTCTGATCTCATGGTCGGACCATGCCCCAGTTTCACTGGGGATCAGACAGGGACGAAAGGGAGCCCTGCCGCGTCGCTGGAGAATGAATGTCGGTCTGCTCTCAAACCACCAGATTTTGGAGTCCCTGGAAGGGAGTTTGGACGAGTATTTCCTCCGTAACGACAATGGGGAGATCTCGGATGACACACTGTGGGCTGCTCACAAGGCGGTCATGCACGGGCTGCTCATCCAGAGGGCCTCTCAACAAAAAAAGGAGAGGGAGGCCTCCTGGAGAGATTGGTCCGCGCAAATAGAAACCCTGGAAACAACAAATAAAACAAATCCATCCCCCCAACTAACCAGTCAGATTTTCGACTTAAGAACTAAACTCAGAGCCCAATTACTCTACAACCACGAACTAGGACTACGGAAACTTAATACACAGTATTACGCGGCAGGGGATAGAGCGGGTAGGCTCCTAGCCAAGAAATTAAAGAAAAGAGTGGCTAACACAATGGTGACCTCCATGACCTCCACCAACGGTAAGATAGTTAGAGATCCAACGGACATAGTGGAGGTTATGGCGGATTTTTACTCTAAACTTTATAACT
This sequence comes from Allobates femoralis, assembly GCA_033576535.1. Classification (NCBI taxonomy): domain Eukaryota; kingdom Metazoa; phylum Chordata; class Amphibia; order Anura; family Aromobatidae; genus Allobates; species Allobates femoralis. The sequence continues at coordinate 221,862,624 of JARQOC010000004.1, read as the reverse complement.
TAGCGGGGGACCCTCTGACACCGCAACCCTCACTGGAGGATATTCGGGCTTGTCTGGCGGGACTGGAGCTCCCGGTGATCCCCCCTGACATACTCTCCACCTTGAATCAGCCATTCACTCTCTCAGAGGTCTCAGTTGTCATTAACACTCTCAAATGCAATTCTGCTCCGGGACCGGACGGATTCGCTAATGAGTACTACAAGGCCTTCTCCCCCCGATTGGCCCCCTATCTCCTGCGTCTGTTTCACCACTGGCAAAAAGAGGGAAGGCTCAGAGCAGATGACATGGAGGCCACGATCTCCACCATCTTGAAGCCTGGCAAGCCCCCTGACAACCCTGGCAGCTATCGTCCCATCTCGTTACTTAATACGGATGTGAAGATATATGCCAGAGTGCTGGCCTCTAGACTGGCGAAGGTGATCCCACTTTTGGTGGACCCGATCAGGTGGGCTTTGTGGGGGGAAGACAGGCCAGAGATGGGACCAGACGGATGCTGGACCTGGTGGAGATTGTGGAGGGCCGGGGGGTCCCCAGTGCATTCCTGTCCCTTGACGCTGAAAAGGCGTTCGACAGGGTGCACTGGGGATACCTGAGAGAGGTGCTTGGGAGATTCGGATTCTCTGGTCCAATTTTATCGGCCATATTGGGACTTTACTCCTTTCCTGGAGCCCGGGTCTCCACCTCGGGATATTTATCCCGCCACTTTAATATTACGAACGGGACAAGACAGGGGTGCCCTTTGTCGCCCCTGATCTTCGCCCTAGTAATGGAGCCCCTGGCCGCCTCGATAAGAGCCAACCCGAATATTGCGGGCATAGTTGTGGGAAAAAAGGCCCATGCCATAGGACTTTACGCAGACGACGTAATCATCACATGCACTGACCCTGACAACTCCATCCCAGCCATACTAAAGGAATTGGATAGCTTCTCAAAAATATCATATTATAAATTGAACATAGGAAAAACTATGGCCCTACCCATCAATATCTCAGAGATGGAATTGGCGTCCCTCTCATCCAAATTTACCTTTGCCTGGGTGGCGGGGGGTATCCCGTACCTTGGCCTCGAGAAAGATGGCGAGTGTAAACTTATCCAATTTGATGGCAACCTTGAGAGTGGCGATGGATACCAGCCCTCTCCCGCTGCTCTCTTGGGTAGCGCGCATACAGGCTTTCAGAATGTTGTGGCTCCCAAAATTACTTTATTTATTTCGGTGTGTCCCTCTGGGGTACCCAGGCAAACTCCTGAACTTACTACAACGACGTATCAACACATTTGTATGGGCGGGCGGTAGACCCAGAGTCAGGAGAAACATAATGTATCTGAAGATGAAGGAGGGAGGCATGGGGGTCCCAGACGTGGCTTCATACCACAGAGCTACTCTCCTAGAGGCTACAGGGGAACTGTGGAGACACCAGGGGTCGTTGGGCTGGACTCAATTGGAGACGGAAATCGCCCCGGGGATCGCACCTGGGAGGCTCTTAGCTGGGGCTGCTTTGGGACCGGTTAAGGTCACCCACCCGTTGGCCACGGTCCGAGCTCTCCAAGCAGTGTGGAGGAAAATTCCTGCTCACTGGTCAAAATTCCCTCCGGAGCGTATTCCGCTGGAATCTTTCCAGGTGCATATCCCCTCTTTTCACATTGGTCCATGGCTGGCATCGGGTATCCAAACACTAGGGGAACTCCTAAAGAATGGAAGACTTCTCACATTTGACACTTTTAGCGAGGGAAGTCAGAGCTTAAGACGTACCTTCTTACAGTATTCACAAGTACGCCACTTCCTCTCCTCAAAAGACTGCTCCCATGACCTGAAGCGACCTATTCCCTCCCCACTTCAGCGACTCCTGTTCTCAGAGTCCAGAGTCCCCGGAGGTTTATCATCCTTATACGGGGAACTATTAACACAAAACTCCCCCTCTAAACTAGCATATGTGGAATCATGGGAGTCAGACCTGAACTTTCAGGCAGACCCTGATGATTGGGAGGGAGCAATTAGATGTGTAACCCAAGTATCGAGATGCATAAATCACCTAGAGTCCCTCAAAAAGATCCACCTCCGCTGGTACACCCCTCCGGTCAGGCTAGCCAGATTCGCCCGAGGAGTCTCCCCGCTGTGCTGGAAGCTATGTGGCCAGAAAGGAGATTTGGCACATATGTGGTGGTACTGCCCCAAAGTGACCCAATTTTGGGCATTGGTCGAAAGCCTGATGAGGACTGTAACGGACATCCACATCCCGTTATCTCCTCAACTAGCAGTCCTAAACATAGGAGCCGAAACCTACCCACCGATCACCCGCCATGCAATTACCTACATCTTAATCGCAGCGCGATTATGCATAGCGACAGCTTGGAAAAATGTGTCTCCTCCTTCCACCGAGGACCTTGTCCATAAGATAAACACAATTTTCACACACGAATATTATTTGGCTATGGACGCTCCAAGGAGGAGATATGTCTCGGATGCATGGTCCTTGTGGGCATCTCATCCATTGGCAATTCAACCTCTTTCCTAAGTGTAAGGTGTCCTTGAGGTCTCCCCCCCCCCCCCCCCTCTCTTCTCTCTCATCCACTTTCTTACTCACTTTACTCGCTTTACTTCACTACTCTTCCTTTCCCCATCTGTACCTAGTTATCTTCCTCCCTCCATTATTTTCTCCTGTTTCCCCCCCCCCCTCCCCCTCCCAAATCCCATTCCCCCTCCCATCACCCCCCCCCCCCCCCCCTTATGCGTCCAAACGCACTTGAATGGAAATAACATGTTTGGTTGACAGCATTTAACCAAGTCATCCGAGGAGGATAGACTTCAATGAAGAGCTGACTCATGATCCATAGCAGATTTGGACGGCGTACTCATCTGAACTCAGATCACGGCCACATAAGCCGAATGTTCTCATCCTTCCTCCGCAGAACATTCATCGTTGACCGAAGTGTCCCTTAGTACTACAGATCTCCAGCTTTAATCATTTATTCCTTCTTCCCAAAATCCCCCCCCCTACTCCCTAAGCCTCCCCTTTCCCCCCCCATCTCCCCCTCCCCCCCTCCCCCCCCCCCCTCTCAGTGTTCAAGTCTCCTATACATCCTTAAATATCCATCCCCCCTCAATCAAGTTCGATTTGTCCTGTTTAATGTTACCCACTTATGCAAATGCTTGTTATTACTACTGTACTTTGTTTTCTGATAATAATAATAAAACATACATTGAAGACTAAGAAATGTATCTAAATGTAAGGTCAGCACATGAAACCCCGCAGGTTCACAAAGTTTTATAATGTTGAGCTGTAAAAATGAGAAGACATTTTGATCACAAAAATGTTCCTTTTGCCCTAAATTTTTATTTTCACAAGGGTAACAAAAGAAATTGCAGAACCAGTTGTATGGTACATGTTCACCTGTTATGCTTGTAAAAATTTGAAAATTTAGTTAGTCGGGGCTAAAATAAAAAATTTTTTTGGGGGGAAGGGGGGAGTAAAAGTTTCATTATTTCTTTCCACATTGCTTTATTTCCTGTGAAGCACCTGAAGGGTCAATAAACCTCATGAATATTTTTGAGCACTCTGAAGGGTGCAGTTTTTAGAATGGTGTCACTTTCGGATGTTTTCTGTCACATACCGTAGGCCTCTCAGTCACTTCAAATGTGATGTCGTCCTTGAAGATAATGGTTTATTAAACTTTGTGATACTGGTCAGAATTGAAAAAAGTTTCCTGGTCATGAAAGTGAAAACAGGCTGGGTAGTGAAGGGCTTAAATCATGCGAAAAAGAAATTGCTAGTGTTTTCTTTTTTCTATTCTGCAAATGTGGTGTCCTTTAATGGGATCATATCAGCAGATTCATGATACTTGTGGTTTTCCCACCTTCTCAGCTATCTGTCCCTATGTGCTTGTTATAGGGAGAGACCTATCAGTTTAACTGAGGCATTTCTCTTTCACTGATCATATCCTTCCCGCTGCCATATGAACAAAGTTCTTTTTCTTTTCTCTGAAATACTGCACTGTGTCATATTAAAATACAGTGGAACCTTGGATTACAAGCATAATTCGTTCCAGGAGTATGCAAGTAATCCAAATCACTTGTATATCACAGCAAATTTTCACATAAGAAATATTTGACATGCAGAGGATTTGTTCACAAACCAAAAAATATCTACTGTATTCATATAAAACTATTCAAATTAATTGCAGTTCTCTGGTATATACAGTATACATATGTGCAGGAAGTTACCGTATATACTCGTGTATAAGCCGACCCGTGTATAAGCCGACCCCCCTACTTTTGCCCCCAAAACCTGGGAAAACCTATTGACTCGTGTATAAGCCGAGGGTGACCTCAGCACAGGTATACAGCCCCCAGCAGTGTGGTATACAGGCCCCCCCAGTGGTATATACAGGCCCCAGCAGTGTTACAGCAGCATCCCCAGTGGTATACACAGCAGCAGCCCCAGGGGTATACACAGCAGCAGCCCCAGGTGTATACACAGCAGCAGCCCCAGGGGTATACATGGCAGCAGCCCCAGGGGTATACATGGCAGCAGCCCCAGGGGTATACATGGCAGCAGCCCCAGGGGTATACATGGCAGCAGCCCCAGGGGTATACACAGCAGCAGCCCCAGGGGTATACACAGCAGCAGCCCCAGGGGTATACACAGCAGCAGCCCCAGGGGATACACAGCAGCAGCCCCAGGAGTATACATAGCAGCAGCCCCAGGAGTATACACAGCAGCAGCCCCAGGGGTATACACAGCAGCAGCCCCAGGGGTATACACAGCAGCAGCCCCAGGAGTATACACGGCAGCAGCCCCAGGAGTATACACGGCAGCAGCCCCAGGGGTATACACGGCAGCAGCCCCAGGGGTATACACGGCAGCAGCCCCAGGGGTATACATGGCTGCAGCCCCAGGGGTATACATGGCAGCAGCCCCAGGGGTATACATGGCAGCAGCCCCAGGGGTATACATGGCAGCAGCCCCAGGGGTATACATGGCAGCAGCCCCAGGGGTATACATGGCAGCAGCCCCAGGGGTATACTTGGCAGCAGCCCCAGGGGTATACATGGCAGCAGCCCCAGGGGTATACATGGCAGCAGCCCCAGGGGTATACATGGCAGCAGCCCCAGGGGTATACATGGCAGCAGCCCCAGGGGTATACTTGGCAGCAGCCCCAGGGGTATACATGGCAGCAGCCGCAGCGATATACCGGCCGCCCGCCCGCCACCATGAGTATACATGCGCCCCCCTCCCTATCAGTATCCAGGGCCCCCCCTTGCAGCCCACACCTGTAAAGGAAGATCCTTATACTTACACCTGCGCCCGCCGCCGTCCCTGCTCTGCACCGCGCTCCTCCATCTTCTTCCGTCTTCCTCCTCGGTCGCACAGGCAATGACTCGCACAGGCTGACGTCATTGCCTGTGCGACCGAGGAGGAAGACGGAAGAAGATGGAGGAGCGCGGTGCAGAGCGGGGCCGGCGGCGGGCGCAGGTGTAAGTATAAGGATCTTCCTTTACAGGTGTGGCCTGCAAGGGGGGGCCCTGGATATTGATGGGGGGGGGGGGGGCGCATGTATACTCATGATGGCGGGCGGGCGGTTTGGCGGCACTTGCGTTGGTGTACTCGCGTATAAGCCGAGGGGGTACTTTTCAGCCCAATTTTTGGGCTGAAAAACTCGGCTTATACGCGAGTATATACGGTAATCAGTTACAGTACCTAAAGTTGGTTTAGTAGCGGTATCACACATGTAAGGTATCAAGTATGGAGGCTCCATGTTCAGAGCTCAGTGAACACGCAAAGGCCGGAACCCAGAAGTGAGGAAAAGACCGTGATGGCTTATGTGCATGTGCTAGAGTATTACTAGTACTGTACAGTATCTGTGACGGGAGGGAGGTACTGTACTGTAGAGGGGTGGGCAGAGCTCACATTTTGCTCTTATTCCAAATCTTGCTGTTATACCAAGTTACTATTTTTTATTTATTTTTTTAATAAATGTTAGCTTGTCTTGCAAAACGCTCTCAAACCAAATTGTAATACAAGGTTCCACTGTATCAGGAGCCTATCTTTGGTCAATAATGCATATATTGTTTTTCCTACAAATTTCCTGTTCAGCACTGAGCAGTATTAATAATTACACTTTTTTAATATGGTGCTGCCACTTGCACCTTTTTTTTGATGCACTGTATGCAGCTGGTTGATAAATATTCCTTGTTGTGCTAAGATGACTCGGAAACTAATAAATGGAACAAGAGATTTCCTAGAAGTGGAAGCATTGGCACCAGGTATTACATTTCTATAAAATTACCAATATTTAGTATTGATTTAATTTTAATTTGTTTTATGGTTCTTGTTAATTTTCTTGTCATTATTTCAGCTTTACATGTTAATCTTGATATATTTTATTATATGTGCGGCTACCACTACTAATTACTGTCTGGTTTTTAATCAGTACTTTATAGTAGAAAGTTCTAGACTGGTACAATCAGGATTTATTGCTGAACATATTAGTTTAATGTCCCTGTTATCGCTATGGGTTAATGAATAACTATAAGTGTGGAAAGCCTTGTTCCAGCTATATATCTGTCTTACACATATGGAAAATGTATTGCACCTACCATAACTGTAAGCTCTCCTGTCATCTGCCGTACATGTGGGGTGCACCTTCGTATGCAGGGAAAATTTAGTCACACTGTTGTTTATACCCTAAATTGTACCAATAAAAACATCAGTGCACGACACAGAAAAATAGCCCTCATACAGATCCATCTCTAGAAAAAGGAACAGTTGTTGCAATCGTATAGGTTATTTTTACGGCACAATAAATGCTGTAAATACGGGAAGGGGTACAGAATTGTGGCTTTTTGCCATTTCACTGCACTCGTGTGTCCCCCATTCTTCTTGTACATTAAATGGCAAAATGAATACTACTGCTTGCCCCCAAAAAAACAAGCGCTCATATGGCTGTCCATGGGGAAAAATAAAAAGCTTATGGTGCTTGGAAGTAGAGGACACAAACTCATGACCAAAAAGATGAGAATTGTATGTAGCAGGGAGGCATAGTCCACTATTTTTTTTCCTTTCCTTATCAGACAACATGTTACGAAATAATACAATAACCAATAATTGTACCGTTAGGCCCTGTACCCATGCTGCAGATTTTGATGCAGAAATGGTGCAGAGTTGTCTGTTATCTGCAAGCCAGCAAAGTCTATGGGAATTCTGAAGTGTTCTGCCTCTGCTGTTTTTTTTCCTCTGCAGAAAAGGTAAGGAATTTGCTGCAAAAAATTCTGTAGCAATCCCTTCATTGACTCGATGAAAAACGCAGGACACATCTGCATCGAAAATGCACGCAAGGCGCAGATTTGGTGCAGAAATTGTACAATTTAGTCAATAATGGTCTTTTCGGGGATCTTGTTTTCCTCTCAGCTTATGACATGTGGTGACATATTGGGCGGCGATCTCCACCTTTGATTCCTCTACCCCCAATAGGATGCTTTCTCCATGCCTGTATTTTGTTGCTTTTACCTTTTCTTTTAACAAGCAGGTTGTTACATTTTTTGGCTTGTCCCCGGCTCCCTGATGATGTAATATCAGGCCATTGCCATGAGCCTGTAATAAAGCTAGCTGATTTCATGAGTATCTTAGAAACACTATTAAGCATTTGGCTCTCCGGCAAGCTTATCAGCTCCACCATATGTTCATTCATCTAGCAGCAACAGATGCTGAAGAGCAGGAAATTTTAACTTTTATATGAAAACTGCTGCCCAGATGGTAAAAGGTGTTGTAACTGATATCAGCAAGTCATATTTTTAATTGTGGAGTTAAAAAGTAGCAGTTCTGATCTACCACAAGAATAATCAGTAGGCTTACACCATGTTCACATGGTAATCTTGGTGTCATTAATAAAACATTACATATACAGTGCCGTGAAAATTATTCATACTCCATGAAACTTTCCACATTTTTTTCAAGCTATACCCAGACTGAAATGTGTTTTTAATGGGATATGCCAACACTAAGTAGTGAGTATTTAAAGTGTAATGGGGACGATCTGAAAATTGTGACGTGCATTTGTATTCAGACCCCCTGAGTCGATACTTAGTAGGACCACCTTCCATTGCAATTATTGCTTCAAGTCATTTGAGGGATGTCTCTACCACCTTTGCACATCTACAGGCTGAAATTTTTACCTATTCTTTGCAAAATAATTTTAGCTCTGTGAGATTGGATGGAGAATGTCTGTGATCAGAAATTTCCAAGTCTTGTCACAGATTCTCAATGGGACTTAGGTCTGGACTTTGACTGGGCCATTGAAACACATGAATATTCTCTGATCTAAACCATTCCTTTCTCTGTCGCCTCTTTGGGGGACACAGGACCGTGGGTATTATGCTGCTGTCCACTAGGAGGCGACACTAAGTGTACCTGAAAAAGATTAAAGTGGCTCCTCCTCTGCAGTATACACCTACAGGGCAGGCACTGCCTGACCAGTATTTGCTTAGGAGCCACCCCTTGACTGGGTCCTTCCCTGGAAGGATATCTGGCTAGTCCTGCGTTTGAGACTCCTAACCGAGGCTCCGCAGACTTATTTGCATATTCATAATTCCCAGGAGGCAATGCGCCTAGGAATTCACTGTGTTGAGCGCTTTAGCCAGCTGCCCGCAGTGTTTTCTTGGACTGGTCTCCCTGAGATCAGTGAATACTTTGTGACAGTATTTGCTTAGTGTCTTAGGAGGCACTCACAAATTTTTTTCTATTGTATGATCGTTATTCTAGTGTGTCCGGTGTGACCCCTGGCATCCTCCTTCCTTGCCCCACTTTTTGGGTGGCAGGGTTGAGGTTGAAATTCCCATATGTATATGCCGTACTCTTTCCCCATTTCCCACCATGGACTTTGGGTTGAGGTTAAGATATTCACGGACTTCCATGTGATTCCCATACACATGCCATCCTCCTTCCCCATTTCCCATTTGGCTTTTGGGCTGAAGTTGAGATGTCCTCCATCCATGATGTCGACAACAGCTTTAAGGCTGCCAAGGACCTTCATCTGGATGTTGAAAGCAGGATTCCTCCCTAATACAATTAGGTTGAGGCAGCACCACGTACAGGCCCTCTGGGCCCCAGCAGCAGCAGCTCCTGCAGCAGTGATGTGTTTCTCCTGCTCCCACAGAGCCACATCTATTCCTGTAGACTCTGGGATGTATGGGGTTAATGGGGTGTAATGTAGGTTTCCCCCAACCTCCCCTAGTGAAACGGCGCCAAGCGGTACATTTTTTTAATCTACCACACCAGCCTGCCTCCATTTTCGGCCACAGAAAGTAATTGGCGCCCCAGCCTCAGCCTACTAGTAACTGCCGCCTACAGCCCCGACCCCCGGATGACGCGATTTGCATCACCAGCGTCATCAGAGGGTGGACCACGCACTCAGCAGCCGCTGCGCCCCTTCCTGCTTCTTCCCAAACACTCCACACGGCGCCGACTTCACAGCACATGTAGGCCCAGCACAGCAGCTTGGACCACGGACTCCATTGGACCACCGGTCTCCGGGGGGCATAGGACCAGGGGCACAGCTGTATTGTAGGCACCACAGGCGGTAAGTCCCAGCAGTGATTTTATCATCTGCTGTGGATCTCCTCAAACTCTGTCTATACAGCCCCGGGCAGGCATTTTTTCCCCACTTGGTGCAAAAATGTCAGGCACACGTAGCTTTAGCTTCAGCTGACGCTATCACCATTAGACGGGCTCTTTGGTTTCGTGAATGTAAGACAGACTCTGCTTCCAAGAAATCTCTCACAGGCCTACCATACCTCGGTGAACGCCTATTTGGAGAACAGCTTGACAAACTCATCTCTGACGCCACACAGCTTGACAAACTCATCTCTGACGCCACGGGTGGGAAAAGTACTTCCCTCCCTCAGCATAAGGCCAGGAAACCATTCAACTGCCGCCAACAAACCAGATTCTGATCCTTTCGGAATTCCTTCGGCTGGTCGTCCTCCAGGCCATCAATTACTGGCAATAAGTTGCCACGCAGGGACAGGTCCCAGACTTCCCAAAAGAGTGGCTCATCATGGCAACACCAGCCTCGCCAATCTAAACCCAAGGGATCACGATCCCACAGGTTTTCTTCCTCTTAACTCCCTCTCTCTGGACGACACCCCACTTGTTGGTGGCCGACTGCTTCATTTCCAGCACTCCTGGCTACCTCTCATTCAAGACAAGTGGATACAAGAACTGGTGTCCTCCGGCTACAAAATAGAGCTATACTCTCTACCTCCCAACCGTTTCTTCATGTCAGTTCCCCCAACATCTCCTGGGAAGGCCCAAGCTTTCTCCCAGGCAGTAAAGTCTCTCCTAGACTCAGGGGTCATAGTACCAGTACCACTAGAAGAGTGTTTTAAACGATTCTACGCCAACCTCTTCATAGTCCCCAAGAAAGAGGGTACTGTTCGGCTGGTACTAGACCTAAAGCTTGTAAACAAATATGTTCGAGTAAGACCTTTCTACATTGAGTCACTCTGCTCCATCATTGCATCCATGGAACAAGGGGAATACCTTGCATCCATAGACATAACGGACGCCTACCTGCATGTTCCTAATAGCAGTGTCACACCAAAGGTTCCTCAGGTTCGCAATCGACCAAGACCATTACCAATTTGTGGCACTTCCATTTGGTCTAGCCACAGCTCCCAGAGTATTCACAAAGGTCATGGAGGATGTCATCAGCATATAAGAACGAAGTGTCGTACGATCCTCGCTGCTACCGAAGGAAGACAAGGACAATGGATCGTCTGGTTGAAGTGGTTTTTTAATCCGACGTGTTTCGGAGCTATCTCCCAACTCCTTTCTCAGGGAATGTCCCTGAGGAATTTGCTGGGAGATAGCTCCGAAACATGTCGGATTAAAGAACCACTTCAACCAGACGATCCATTGTCCTTGTCTTCTTTTGGTAGCAGCGCGGATCGTACGACATTTCATCCTTATATGCTGATTTCTGACCGCGGTGACCTGTGGATGTGTGGATCCAACAGCAGCTACTTACGAAGCGTTCATACTGGTTGTGGGTTACACAACCAGATCAGGTGAGCAGGCCCTTGTCGCCATACATATACCTCTATATAATAGAGATAAGACCCTATTGCACATTTGTCTCATTTCTATAAATGGAGGATGTCATGACTGTCCTACACTCCAGAGGGGTCGTTGTACTCTCATACCTGAACGACGACCTTCTCATCAAGGCTCCTACCTTCGCAGACTACGAGCAAAGCACCTCCATCACAATAGACGTTTTGAGACGGCTAGGCTGCCTGGTCAACTTACAAAAGTTGACTCCAGTACAACACAGTCCCTTGTCTTTTTAGATATGCAGTTCAATACCTCAACGGTTCTAATCATGCTTCCCAAGAATAAGTCATGAGCCCTCTGGTCAGGAGTCTGCTCATTCCTCCATTGACCGGCTCAATCATTCAAGAAGGCCATGAAAGTCCTCGACAGAATGGTGGCTGCGATGGAAGCAGTCCCATTTGCCCAATTGCACCTCAGGCCTCTGCAATTGGCAATCCTCAAGTCTTGGGACCAAAATCCCAGGTCAGTTGACAGACTGTTTCTTCTGCCCCATCAGCCAGGCATTCCCTCCACTGGTGGCTCAAGCCCATATCCCTCTCACGAGGTAAATCCTTACTTCCTCCATGCTGGAAAGTTCTGACCACAGATGCCATCCTCACAGGATGGAATGCGTTGCATCTCCATCACAGGGCATAAGGCACATGGTCCCGAGCGGAATCCAAGATGTCCATCAATCTATTGGAGATTCGGGTGATCTTCCTGGACCTACAATCCTTCAACCATCTACTGGCAGGATGTCATGTCAGGATACAGTTGGACAATGCCACGTCTGTGGCATGTGTCAACCACCAGGGAGGAACTCGCCGCCTGCAGGCTATAAAGCAGGTTCGCCGCATACTTCAGTGGGCGGAATCCACAAACTCAGTCCTCTAAGCCGTACACATACCGGGAGTGGGAAGGGGACTTAAGTCGCCAGGGGATGGACTCGGGAGAGTGGTCCCTGCATCCAGATGTCTTCCAACTCATTTGCCAACGTTGGGGAACCCCAGATGTAGACCTCATGGCATCTCTGCTGACTGCCAAGGATCCGGCATTCATGGCCAGGTCCCACGACCCAAAGTCTTTGGGAGCAGACGCACTGGTTCATGACTGGACCCAATTCCGTTTCCCTTACGTCTTTCCTCCACTACCCCATATTCCCAAGGTAGTGAGGAAGATCAAGAACGAGTGCCACCATGCCTTCCTGATGGCTCCAGATTGGCCCAGGCACGCCTGGTACGCAGAAATTGTACAGCTCACAGCGGACGTGCCCTGGCGGCTTCCAGACCACCCAGACCTTCTCTATCGGGGTCCGTTTTTCCATCTCAATTCCTCAACTCTCAATTTGATGGCGTGGCCCTGGAAACCTGGATTCTGACTCAAGCCGGGTTCTCTAAAGAGGTCGTGACAACGATGCTGCGCGCAAGGAAACCAGTGTCAGCGAACATTTACCATCGGACGTGGACGGTCTTCTTGGCCTGGTGTACTGCTCATGGTCATCCCCTGTGGCCCTATTCTCTTTCAAGAATTCTCAGTTTTCTACAGTCGGGACTGGACTCTGGCATGTCTTTAAGTTCTCTCAAAGGACAAGTCTCTGCTCTTTCTGTGTTCTTCCAGAAGCATATAGCTACTATACCCCAAATGCAGACTTTTCTACAAGGGCTTTGTCATATCGTTCCTCCATACAAGAGGCCTCTAGACCCATGGGACCTAAACCTGGTCCTCACAGCTCTTCAAGAACCTCCCTTCAAGCCCCTGAGGGAAATGCCACTTGACTTGCTCACTCAGAAGGTGGTATTCCTTGTCGCAATCGCCTCGCTCTGAAGGGTCTTAGAACAGTCGGCACTTTCCTGTTTATCCACCAGGATAAAAGAGTTTTACGTCCAGTGCCTTCATTTCTTCCGAAAATGGTGTCTTCCTGCCATTTGAATGAAGATATCTCTCTGCTGTCCCTGTGTCCGGCCCCTGTTCATCGGATCAAGAAGGCTCTACATACGCTGGACCTCGTCAGGGCCCTGCATGTCTTGTGTCCAGGAAGTCAGATTCTCTTTTTCCTTCCTTCAACTGGAAAAAACGAGGGTAAACCAGTGTCTAAGGCTACGCTCGTTAGATAGATTAGATCCACCATCCATGATGCTTATGCCCTCAAGAACTTGCCCCCTCCGGCTGGTCTTAAAGCACATTTTACCAGGGCCATGGGGGGCTCCTGGGCCATTAGGCACCAGGCGTCAGCTCAGCAAGTGTGTAAGGCAGCCACATGGTCCAGCCTGCACACTTTCACAAAACACTACCAGGTGCACACTCAGTCCTCAGCGGATACAGGTTTTGGTAGACATATACTCTAGGCGGCCGTTGCCCACCTCTAGGTGCATAGTATTTCCAGCTGATCACATTCAGCAGTGATAGTTCCATTGCTTTTCCCACCCAGGGACTGCTTTGGGACGTCACATGGTCCTGTGTCCCCCAGTGAGGCGACAGAGAAAAGGAGATTTTTGTGTACTCACCTTAAAATCCTTTTCTCTTATCCTCTAATTGGGGAACACAGCGCCCACTCTGTTGCCCTTTCAGGCCTTTACTACTGTGTTCATATGTAATATGTTATGTTATGGTTGCCTGTGAGTTCCCAGGCCCTGTTTTATGGTGGTTACCTTGTTAACGCTCCTACTGCTTTTGCACTAAACTGGTTAGGCAGTGCCTGCCCTGTGGGTGTATACTGCAGAGGAGGAGCCACTTCAATCTTTTTTAGATACTTAGTGTCACCTCCTAGTGGACAACAGCATAACGCCCACGATCCTGTGTCCCCCAATTAGAGGCTAAGAGAAAAGGATTTTACGGTGAGTACACAAAAATCTCCTTTTTATAGCTCCTGCAGTATGTTTAAAGTGTAAGGCTACATTTACACGATGCGTTAGTGCTGCGTTTTTGATGTATCTGTTTCTTGCAATGAAATGCAGTGACGTTGGCCATCCCAGCCAAGTCGATGCATTTCCAAATTTTGCATTCAGAAAATAGTTTTGTGTGGATCTGTTTTTGGGCTCAAGCGGATCCACACATAAAATGAGCATGTCAATTCTTCGGAATAAATAGGATAATTCCCTTTTGGTGCTTCCGGAAGATGAAGATGATCTCAAGGAAGTTTTTTTTTTCCTCAGAACATAAATTTATTGTTACATTAGAGTTAAAAATAAAAACGGACAACGCGTTTCAGCTAGCAAAAGCCTTCATCAGGTATAGTATGCATTACTCATGTTCAGGACAATCTCATTTTATAGACTGATTTATGTGTATCATGTAAACTTCTATCCGATATGTGGGTGTGTGCTTCTAATTGGATTAGTTCTCCACCTATAATAATTGATGGTAAATCTTGATATGTAAAAGTAGATCATATATACATACAATATGATGGTATTACAATTATACATGAAATAAAATTCCAGTAATATTTTTTTCAGTATATAAACATTTTTTGGTATAAAACAATTTCTTAGTATAAAAAAAATTTAGTGTAAAAACAAAACAAAAAAAATTTTAATAGAAAAAACTTTTAAGTTGTATTAAAAAGCATGCAATAAAAAATTATTATTAGGGGGCGTGTCCGGATCTTTGAGAGCGGACGTGTGAGGCTGGAGCTCCTGCTCCCGAGAGCAATAATCTGCCTTTAAATAAGCTTAAGGAGCCTAGAGATGGGGAAGAAAAAGGCCCAGAAACTGTCCAAGGAAGCGGGGGACCAGGCACCAGGCACCCTGGACGCATACCTGACCAGAGGGGGTAAAGCTGCGCCCGCTCCTACTGCAGAGCAGCCGATGAGACCGGGAGCCGCCGGAGAGCCACCCGCCCTGCGCTCAGCCTCTGCATCCTGCGGTGAGTCTGTACCACCGCCGCATTGCGGTCCCTGCGTGCCCGCTGATGAAGGCAAGCGCCCGGGACCAGGGGATAAGGAGCAGACCCAGGAAACTGTTAAGGGTCCCAAGATGGCGGGCGGCGCTGCTTCTTCATCTCCCCAGGGCTTTCCCGCGCCTGGAGCCCTGGATGGGCGGGGAGGAGGAGAGAGACAGGAGATGATGGGCACTTTCCCTGTGGTGGGGGCGGAGACACAGGCAGAGGCTAGATCACCGGCCCCCTCAGAGACACTACTGTTGCCACGGTCTGCAGTGAGAGACCTCTCCCCTGACACACAGAGAGACTGCACCCCTGTGCTGACCCCATTAAAAAGCAACTATGAACCCACACATGATGGGAGCCCCAATACATATGCTAAGCAGGGGAAAGGAGTATTGTGCCTCAGCTCACCCCCCTCTGCAACAGAGATGGACTATGATCTTTCGGAGGGGTCCTTTAACCTGACAGAACAGAGGATGGGGAGCCTAGAAATGATTACTCATAATGGGGAATTACCAGATGGTGGGGGTAATCAGAGAGCTCTCGTTGATCTTATCGACAACGATATGTGGAGCTCTGCCTGGACAGGAGACAACTGGGCAACCCAGGCTCTGGAGGAACCCAGTCGCCCCCAGAGACCGTCTCGCTCAACGAGACAAGCCCTGCAGACTCAAAGAAGCTCAATAGAGCCCAGGGAGCTGATGGACAGCCCCGAGTCCTTATACACTGACCAAAGAGGGAGCAACATGGTCCAGAGCTCTGGATCACCCCATCAAATCCAGGAGCACCTATACCCTCCACCCCCACCTCCTGACTGGTGGCAATATGTACAACAGTTGCCTACTAAACAGGACTTTAAGCTGCTGGTCACAGAGATTAAGAACACCTGTCGCTCAGAATTGGCAGCGACAAGATGGGAGGTGGTTGCCTTGACTCAGAGGATCCATCAGTTAGAGGAGGACCACAACCAAGCTAGAGCAGTTATAAGACATCTTCAGTCGCAAACTACTGCACAGGCCTCCATCATAAGAGATCTCCAAAGACATGTAGAGGACTTGGATAACAGGGGAAGACGGCACAATATCAGAGTTAGAGGGGTCCCTGAGACAAGAGATACGGAAGATGTGGTGGGAACTCTACAAAAAGTATTCAACTCGGTCCTACGTCGTCCAGCGGATCACCCAATTAAAATGGACAGAGCTCATAGAGCCTTGAAGCCGAAAAGTATGACAGGCAACCCCAGAGACATAATCTGCCGCATCACAGACTTCCCTCTAAAGGAAGATATTATGGCAAAAGCGAGACAACTTAAACAAATCACCCACAATAACACAAAGATACAACTTTTCCAGGACCTCTCGTGGATTACTCTTCAGCAAAGGAGGGCATTGAGACCACTGCTGAACATTCTACAAGATAGCCATATTCCCTACAGGTGGGGATTCCCTTTTAGTCTCTCAGCCAAGAAAGGGGATAAAGTGGCCACACTAAGAAATCCAGAAAACCTGGAGTCCTTCTGCCGCGCGATGAACATTAATCCACCATCTTTACCAGACTGGATCACACCATTGGGACTGCCTCCTCCACTGCAGCAGACTTGGCAACAGTCTGCACCGCGTAAAAAGACACGGAATGCTCCCAGGAGGGAGGACCCTTCATGATCGGTGACTATAGCATACATCATTTGGCTCAACTGCCTATTCTTCCTCCTTATTTCTCCTTTATGCGGGATGGTATATATACTAATCTTGGCCCCTTAATGGGAATTTGCGGCTCTTGGGGGCAGGTTTTTTGAGTGAAAACTGCTCTCACAGATCTGACGTGTACCCTCACAGAAGAGAGTCGTGTTGTGGATTTTCTTGATTATTAAGTAGTGCAAATACACTTCGGAGTCGTCTTAGGCGACTTATGGTAAAATATACCCGACTCTCATTTTAGGACAACAGGAAGTTGTCCTGTAATATACACCTGATGTTTTTTCTTTCCTTTCTGTTAATGCTCAGTTATATTACCTGTGTTCAGATATGCAGTACATGTATGCTCTCGTCTTCTCAGTCAAGTCCTCATAATAATATTTCCAGAATCTGCCCATTCAAGTATTTAGACCAAGGTGTCTCCACCACGATCCCATCCATGTCCCCCTTAAATACTCTAGGTACACCTTTATTTTATAATGGTTAAACTGCTTACCCTTAACATAAATGGTCTGAATTCGGACCTAAAAAGAAGGCTTGTCCTCCGAGAGATGCGGGAGTCCAAGGCTGACATAGTTTTCTTACAGGAGACGCATCTCTCGGATACGGGGTCCCTGAAATTTGCACACCGCTGGTTTCCTACTACGTTTTCTGCCACAGCTAGAAATAAAACGGCCAGGGTGGCGATATTGATCTCCCACCACTGTGCATTTCAGGTAACTAAATCTGAAATTGATCCGCAGGGCAGATATGCCATTGTTTATGGGAGTGCGGGGGGAGTACCAATTATGTTGTGCAACCTATATGCCCCTAATTCAAACCAGATAAAGTTTGTGGCCTCGGTTCTAGCTCATTTACAACCTGACCGAGGAATGGCCCAAATAATTGGCGGCGATTTTAATATGGCATTCTCAGAAACTAGAGATAGATTGGTTCATGTACCTCCCAGTAGCAAAAATACAAATACAAAAACGGAGCGTGTCTCTATAGGTTTCCGGAAATTAATACGTAGCCACACATTATACGACCTATGGCGCATTGACAATCCAACTGATAGGAAATATACATTTTACTCCCATCCTCATGGATCCCATAGCCGTATAGACTACTTCTTTGGGGACATGATAACGCTGCGTTCATTGGCCTCCGCATCTATCGGTAATATAACGTGGACTGACCATGCCCTCTGACAATAGATCTCAAATTAACACCTAATCCACCTAAAATATGCCATTGGAGACTAAACGAGTCCCTCTTGACTAACAAAGACACGCAAAATAAATTGAGGGAGTCTCTTGTACATTATTTCACTGAAAACTCCCCCTCATCTCCGTCACTATCTGTTTTGTGGGAAGCACATAAAGCGGTCTTCAGAGGAGAATGTATTGCATTGTCATCCAGGATTAAGAAAGATGCTAAATCCCAATATCTCAAAATAGAAGGGAAATTGAAACAGGCAGAGGGACGATTATTGACCCACCCCACTAAACTACTCTTGAAGGAAGTAATTGACCTGAGAAACCAACTAAAAACCATAGCCCAGGGTAAAGTGGAAGTACTCCTTAGATCAGGGGTCTCAAACTCGGCTGGGTTGGTGGGCCGCACATAGAACAACATTTATAGCGGGGGGCCACATCCCTCGTAGGATTAAGTGATCTTTTTAGTAATATCAGAATTTTTTGTTCAATGTAGTAAAGTACAAATCCTGATCCCCTTCTTGTAGTAATGTCCCCATCCTGTAGTAATGTCTTTTTCTACTGATGTCTCCCGTCCTGATCCCCTTTTCTAGTGATGACCCCCATCCTGATCCCATTTTCTACTGATGCTCTCCATTCTGATCCCCTTTTCTAGTGATGTCCCCCATCCTGATCTCCTTTTGCAGTGATGTCTCCCATCCTGAGCTCCTTTTGCAGTGATGTCCCCCATCCTGATCCCCTTTTCTAGTGATGTCCCCATCCTGATCCCCTTTTCTAGTGATGCCCCCCATCCTGATCCGCTTTAGTAGTGATGTCCACCATCCTGATCCCCTTTATTATTGATGTCCCACATCCTGGTCCCCTTTTATAGTGATGTCCCCCATCCTGATCCCCTTTTCTAGGTATGTCCCCCATCCTGATCCCCTTTTCTAGGTATGTCCCCCATCCTGATCTACTTTTATAGTGATGCCCCCCATCCTGTTTTACCTTCTTTTTGCACACTCACATACACACTCATTCACACTCTCACACACAAACCCACACACACACATACTCTCACACACACACACTAACACATTCTCATACACACTCTCTCACACACACACACACACACACACACACACACATCCTTACTCACATACACTCACACACACACCCTCATACACACTCACACTTTTCTCACTTTAATGATGCATCGCTGCAGTGCAGGGGGCCGCCGCAGTCCTCGCTGTGCTGACTTCTGGCCTCCGCTGTGCTATGACTTCCTCCAGCCGCCGCTCAGGCAAGCTCTGTTGCTCTGCAAGATAATTGCAATCTGCCAGCCAGAGGCCCGCAGGTGACGTCATATTCTGCTGTCAGCTGCGGGCCTCTCATTGGCTGGCAGCTTGCATTGATCTTACTGAGTGGCAGAGCTTGTTAGTGCCGCAAACGGAAGTCATCACACAGCAGGGATTGCAGTGTTCCACTGCACTGGGGCGATGCATCATTAAGTTGTCCAAGGTGCCGCGGGCCGCATAGTGAAGCCCCAGGGGCCGCATGCGGCCCTCGGGCCGCGTGTTTGAGACCCCTGCCTTAGATACTCTAGACAGAAATATTATGAGTATAGTAACAAAGCACATACGATGCTAGCCAGGAGACTGAGGGACCAGACCACTAATAACTCCCCTTATGGTATTAAGGATAGCACCGGTGTGATCCATTATGACCCAGTTAAAATGGCCGATTTATTTTATGATTACTATTCTTCCCTCTACTCCCTCCCCTCCACCACACAGCAATTCCAGAAAAGACAAAATCACACACTAGATGAATACCTCTCCTCATGTCAACTACCCAAACTATCCCGAACCGCTTTGGAAGATCTTAACCAAAAGGTTTCAGCGGAAGAGATTGAGGAGACCATAAAAAAACTACCGGGACATAAAGCGCCAGGACCAGATGGGTTGCCATACCTTTACTATAAAACTTATATCGATGTACTCTCCCCTTATATGGTCACCCTGTTTAACCATTTTATGGAGGGGGGGGCAATACCTGAATCAACTCTCCGTTCCTACATTACTGTTATTCCAAAAGAGGGAAAGGACCCGACGGAGTGTGCGAGTTACCGCCCAATCAGTCTGTTAAATTCTGATCTAAAAATTTTCACCAAGCTTTTAGCGGATAGGCTGGGAAAATGGCTCCCACATCTGATTCACAAAGATCAGGTGGGATTTGTGCGCTTTCGTCAAGCGGGAGATAATACCAGGCGTATTATGGACCTGATTGAGGTGGCCAACAGGGGGAGGATGGAGGCCCTTTTGCTGAGTTTGGACGCGGAGAAGGCCTTTGACAGGTTGGATTGGTCTTTTATGTTTCAAACTCTTCATCACTTTGGCCTGTCGGGACCTTTCGTTACTGCACTGAGGGGTCTGTATTCATCGCCCACTGCTCTGGTTCGCCTTTCTCATGCCCATTCCAGGGATTTACCCATCAAAAATGGAACACGCCAAGGATGCCCCCTTTCCCTCTGCTCTATGTCCTTAGTATTGAACCACTAGCGGTGCAAATTAGACTTAACCCTGATATCATGGGAATTCAGCTTAAAAATAGACCATTCAAAGTTGCCCTGTTCGCAGACTATGTGATTCTCTCTTTGACAAATCCCATTACTTCTCTCCCTAACCTGCATGCAACGATCACATCCTACGCTAAACTGTCGGGCTATAAAATTAACTCTACTAAAACTGAGGCGTTGCCCATAAATATTCCGGAAGCTAAACTTCAACTCCTTAAACAATCATACAATTATACATGGCGCACATCATCCATACGCTATCTAGGGATTAATATGACCTCTAGTTATAGAACAATATTTCAGGCCAATTTCCCACCTCTAATAAATAAGGTAGAATCCCAACTTAAAAAGTGGTCGGCCCTACCGATCTCGCTCTTGGGTAGAATTGCAGCTGTTAAGATGTCCATTATTCCCCGCTTTCTATATCTATTTGAGACGCTTTCGGTTAGAGTACCCGTGGCAACACTAAAAAGAATCCAATCGTTACTAATGAAGTTCATATGGCACTCAGGGAGACACCGTATTCCGGCTTCGGTCCTCTGTGCGTCGAGACGGGAGGGAGGTGTTGCCTGCCCAGATATCATGCTATATTATTATGCAACTCATTTGCGCCATTTGTCCCATTGGTCTACACTTCCAGCAAGTAATAGATGGATGGAGGTGGAACAGTTATGGTTGGCCCCTTGCCACCCTGCCTCGTTGATATGGGGCAAACCCTTCGAGATTCCCTCTGGAACTTTGTTGGGCCCCATGGCTTTTACCAGGGACATTTGGGGTAAATGTAGAATTAAGTTTCAGCTGGCGGGGCATGCTTCTCTCATGACACCTTTTCTGTATACCCCACATCTCTCGGGGGCTATGGACCCTAGTACGATGCGTAGCTGGGCGGGAGCAGGCCTTTTTTGTTTTCGTGACATACTGAACCCGTTTACGCATAAGCCAAGAACGTTCCCCGAGTTGCGTTCACTTTATAATTTGCCAGAGAGTCTGTGTTTCTCACACCGACAAATAATGCATTACTACTTGTCGATCATAGGGCCCAAACAATGTTTGAGTCCTACTCAATTTGAAAATCTTTGCTCCCGGGGCACTTCTACAAGGGGCCTTATATCTAACATATACGCTATTTTGAACTTTCGTAGTAGTTGGGGTCCCTTTAAACATGCCTATATGTCGAGATGGGAGACTTGGTTGGGGAAAGAGATTCCTGACCAGATGTGGAGGGTGATATGGGATAGAACCTTTAGGACTTCAGTTAACACATTATATAAAGAAAACCAAATGAAAATACTGATGACTTGGTATCACACACCCGAACTCCTTCATAAGTTTAACTCATCTATACCCGATAACTGCTGGAGGTGTGACCAAAGCAATGCCTCTTTATACCACATTTTCTGGTCTTGTCCATTGATTCATGGTTTTTGGGGATCAGTTGAAAAACTGGTATCCCGGATTCTAGATCATCGCCTGCCCTTAGACCCAGCTGTCTATCTGTTGAATCTCTTCCCCCAGGGTTTGAGTAAATCTGAGAGCAGACTTCTAATGCACCTTTTAACAGCAGCGAAATGCCTGATATCTCTCAATTGGAGGAATAGAGCACCACCCTCAATAGCTGATTGGTATGCACGAATAAAAGACATTCGATTAATGGAACAACTGACAGCTACACTCCATGACTCGGTGGACAAATTTACTCGGACTTGGCAGATGTGGGACTGTTCTGTAGATTCAATACAACTGTAAAGTTACAAAGACTTGTGCTGATACTAAGGATTACTTGCAATGGAGAGCGAACTGAGGACTAGTACTTGTGATTGTTCATACATGTTTTGTGTTATGTTCTGACTGTTAAGAAAATAAATAAAAATTAAAGTTGAAAAAAAAAAAAAAAAAAATTATTATTTATAATTATTCAAGTCCTACCCAAAAGATGAAAAAAAAAAAAACTACAAAAAACAATCATATTCCATCTGTATAAGTGTAAACATTTTCTATGACGTCATTCACACCGTTTGGATATAAAGTTTTGAATCTATAAATCCAATAAGACTCCTTTTTTATTTAGTCTTTTAACACAGTCATTGTCACTCTCTGCGATTCTCTCCACAGGGGTGACTTTTATGTTGAATCGTTTTTGATGTTCAAATAGTTAATGTCGGGAGAGGAACACAATTTTTGTGTTGTGCCTGTGGCCGTTCATGCGTGACCGTACTGTCTGTCTGGGGCGGCCGAGATATTGAAGACCACAGGCACAGGTGATTACATAGTCACTGTGAGATGAACTACTCACATGTGAGATGTTGATGGATATTGATTGTCTCTCCTGTGCTATTTGATGTAACACTGTTCTGTTTATGATCGATGATACCACAGGAAAAGCACTTTTTCGATCCACATTTAAAAACCCTGGGGTTTCTGTATAGGAAATTTCACTGAACTTAAATCCGGTGCAGATTTTTTAAAAATACTTGGTGCAATAATATTCTACAATGTTATCTCCCTTCTAAACGTGAGATACCCGGATTATGCAGTAGCCATTTGTTTAAAATGGGATCCTTTTTTAGAATATTCCAATGTTTTTCTATTTTCTCTGATTTGAGTATTACCTTGGTTGAACACAGTAATAAAATGATATTGTCTCTTTGTCCCTCTGTTTTTTTTTTAAACTATAAGTTGGTTTTTTTTTGGAACATATTTTTATTGAGTTTTCAGTATAATAACATATAAGTAGACCAATAAACAATTAAACAATCCACCCCACCTCCCCCCCAACCTCAGCCACCCGTGATTCCAGCAGAAAGAGATCGAGTCCAGTTCAAAACATACGGCGTTAAACTATGTTCATATACAGTACTGAGCATTGACCATGGCCCTTAGTAGACTCAGGGCCTTAAGGAAGTAAGGTGTCACTCCTGTCCCGAACCATCCGGGGTAGTAGATATCTGAAGCCCACCCAAGGACCCCTGCAACTCTCCCAACAGATACCATGTTGATTGCACGAATGAGAGAACCGTCGCTGGAAGCTCAGTAGGGACAGCTTGGAGAGTATAAACCCTCTCCAGGTTTCAAAGAACTTCCCTGTCAATGTATCTTTATCTCTAGCAGCATCTAGACTTTCTATATGCATCACAGCCTTCAATTCCTTGAGTATGCCTGATATACCTGGGACATGCCCCGAGAGCCAGTTACGGAGAAGCAATCGCTTGGTGACCATTGCCAGTATATGAAGTATTCGGGCAGATTTGCCATCCCATATCCCAGACACCGGGAAATGGATCAGCCAGGCCAATATGTCCATTGTGACATGTGTACTGGTGACCTCCCTCGCTAGGGTTTCAACCCGCTTCCACAAATTCTGTACCTCCCCACATAACCATAAGCCATGCACCATATCCGTTTTTGACTGGCCACATTTCGGGCAGTTTTGTTGCCTGTCAGGAAATCCAGCAGTTGGAGGCAAAGTAAAACCATATATCGCCCTATGAATGATTCTATATTGCACATCTCTCCATCTTTCGCCGATTATATTTTTCCTCATGACCTCCCATCCTCTTCGAATCACATCCCCAACATCAGATCTAGGTATATATTTGGACCACCCACTGAAGGTGGTGTCCTCCCTCATAGCTAAGGTCGTTTCCCTCAAGCTGTCTTAGATGTACGACACATTGATGGTCAAAGGGTCTGATCCCAACCAGTCATCACATATCGAAGGTCTGCATTCCTGAGAAACATTATGAAGATGACATAAAACATGATGATGCAACTGCCTGTACTGGATGATGTGAAATGGACTCAACTGGAATTTCTCCAGGACCTCTGACTCCGTTAGCCATTGCCTGTCTGGTATGTGAATGAGATCTCCCAGTGTTCGAACCCCTTTCCCTAACCACACTGCAAATAAGGCATTTTCCCTGCCCAGACTAAACCCTGCGTGTGTCCATGGGTTAAGATATTTAGATGTTTTCCACAACTATAAGTTTTTATTAAACATTTTACAAAGATATAGTAACACTGGTTCGTGCAATAACTGAATATAACTCCATCAATGGAGACCGCAAAATCTTGAAAACATTCAGGTCCATTCCTCGGGATGGAAAACACTTCTTGTCTAAGCTCTTCTCCTCCCCCCCCCCCCCCACCACACACTTCGACTCCTGTGGATCCAGTGGGGTTTGCGAAAGCTACCTCGTACCTTAGACAGTTCTCATCAGCACAAACCCTTAAGAATGCATTTAGTGCTTGTATGTCTGTCTCTATAGCACGAACATTATGTGAGAACCTGGACAAAAAGTAAAGCATATAGAGGGGTAGAGGAGAAGAACAAAGAATGGAAAGAGTGAATCGGGCCATTCAGATCACTTCTTGGGTGGCAAAGTAATCCCACGGGGCCCAGATTTGGTTAAAGCGATCCACATTGGCATTCAACAAGGTTGTCAGATGTTCCATCCTTCTAATGTCTGTTATTTTGGAACCAAGTCACTGTATGAGGAAGGGGGTCTAATCTTTTCCAGAACAGGGCTATTAAACATCTAGCTGCAGTCAGGATGTGGTGGAGCAGCTTGGAGGCAATTTTGCCCACCCTTCCCAGATGGGCATTAAGGAGATACACCAGGGGATCCAGATCTAGGTCAGTATAAATAACCTTCTGAATAAGATTACCCACCGAACCTCGAAAAGATGCCATTTTCGGGCATGTCCAAAATATATGGAGCAGCGAACCCACATCTGAGCTGCATCGCAAGCACGTGTCCGGAAGAAGAGTGTTTAACCCATGGAGGAAGACGGGTATGGTACAAAAACATCATCAATTTTTATTGATTTTCTTTGTACAGTGTACAAATAGATGTTTTGGCTGCTCTGTTCCATATAGATTGCCACGTCTGGGGGTTTATCTGCCTTCCCAGCATGACATCCCATTTCCTCATATAGGGGAAATCCTCCTCCATATTCCATTCTGTGGAAACAAGCAGCTGATAGATTTCTGATATGAGGCCCTTGGAATCTGTGCCCCTCCTGCATATTTTTTCAAATTCCGTCAGGGCCACCACCCCGCAGGGCCGTATAAAGAGGTCCCAACATTTTTAATCTGGAGGTATTGATAAAATTCTCTATTGGACAAGGGAGGGATAGTTTTTAGCCTGTCGAATGGTTGGAATCTCATGGTCTCCCCATCAATAATATCCGTGAACCGAAAAAGGCCCGCCGATAGCCACGGCCACACTATGGCAGATTCCATTCCACTAGGTAATAGTGGGTGGTATATAAAAGATTCCATTAGTGAAGATGGGGACGCCAGCGAGAATTTTGTTTGGCAGTGGATCCAGATTTCCTTTGTGAATTGCATTGGGCCCAGCAGGAGAGCCAGGAGGCCCGTGTGGGCAGGAGGCCAAAATAGGGAATTCGGATGAACTGGCGCCAACCAAAGCTTCTCAGTCCATTTGTTAAAAGCCCAAAGTGACAACCAGGTCAGAATCCAGCGCAGGTGCGACGCCCAGTAATACTTCATGACATTTGGGACCGACAGGCCACCCCGCACTTTGAGCCGTCATGACCCTCTTGGCGATCCTATGACGCTTGTTTCCCCAGTTGAATCTCATTATAGCCACCTGAAGAGCTTTAAGTTCTCCCAATGGGATGGACACCGGAGGTGTTTTGAAATGATATAGTAGTTTGGGAACCAGGGTCATCTTCACCGAAGCCACTCTGCCCAGCCAAGATAGGTTCAAGGAAGCCATTTGTGCAGGAGGGCCCTAAGGCCCCTAAAGAATGGGGGGGAATGCAGATATGTTGACCCCAAGATAACCTATAGCATCTGATTTCCAATGGAACTTAAAATTGAGCTTCAAGTGATTTTAGTACGTCTGGGGGTATATTAATGGGCAGGGCCTCCGTTTTAGTATGATTTTATTTTGTAGCCCGAGAGGTCACCATAAATCTTTAGGGACGACATAAGATTAGGGAGAGAAATGTGAGATTCGTAAGGGTGAGGAGAACATCATCTTCATGTTCCTCTGTTTTTATCATTATTCCCGCATGTATCTCTCTGTTGTTTTGAGTTTGACTGGATTATGTTGGTATTTTCTTTATTTTTATTTTATCTTTCCAAACAATCTTTTTTTTTTTTTTTTATTTAATTCATAAGCTTCTGTTAAGATAAAAAAATGTTTATACCGTGTTGGCCATTAAAAGGTATCAATCCCAGAGAACTTTAAGATTCTAATATTTTTCTATCTACTGGCTAACTGAAAAGATTGTAAGCAATGCAAGCTTTTGAGACACTATGGCTTCATCAGGTTAATAATGACACAAATTCTGAAGACTCACACATATATACATATGCAGGGTAGGATGATGCAGTAAATACGACAGGTGACGTAAAGCAGAGTCAGTTTTAAGAGGGGAAGAGGAGCTGGCGAGGTAAAACCAAAATTCCGAGATAAGAGGAACTGATTGTTGAGACCTGAAAATTCCTCAGTGAATTTAGAAAGCATCCATACGAGACAGTTCAGTAAGAAGTGTCAAAAGTTCATTGTCCTCTAACTGAAGTCTGTTCAAAGATGTAATATCCCCAAATGCCCTTTCTATTGATGTAAAAACGCATGAATCCATGTGAGACATTCAATCCTGTTTTGAATGTGTCAAAGGGTATTATCAATTTGTATTCCCGAATTAACTTCAAATCTCAGAAAGAGAGAAGAATTTGGGAATACAAATTGATAACCACTTTTGATGCATTTAAAATATTTTTCAAGCTTCTTACGAATTTTTTGGGATTTTTTTTTTTGTCCAAAAATGTTTTTGTTAAAATTTTGGATTGTTCAATGTAATCTGACTCTAAGGTGTTATTTTTCCGAATTTGCCGGTATTGACTGAACGGAACATTCCATTTCCATTTTGGGAAATGGGCGCTACGAAAATGTAAAAATCCGTTTGAGTCCGTTTTTATGATGATGTCTTCTCTCTTCTTCAAATGATACAGCTCTGCTATATCACAGCACGGGGAGGAAGTCTGCTCACTGTGCTCTGTGATCACTGAATGAGCAGAGACTGCAGCTGGTAAGTGGTGACGTCACTGCTGATACCATTGACATAGTAACCAAACGAGAGGTTACTAGAGCAACGATGACCGGCAGCGAAATCACCGCGCTTCTGAATGCGCTACTCATACAGGAGCCGCAGAAGTTCACCCCCTGCTTACCGGGGCTGCTGTCACCCCGGCTCATGAATGAACTGACTTATACAGTAGCCGCAGTAGTTAACTCCCTGCTTACTGGGGCTACTGTTGTTGGTAAGTAGTGCTGGTAAGCAGGGTGTTAACTCCTATGGCTCTTGTATGAGTCATCTCGTTCAGGAGCCAGGGTGACAGCAGCCCCGTTAAGCAGGGAGTTAGCTTCTGCGGCTCCTGTATGAGCTGCTCATTCAGAAGTCGCGGTGACCTCGCTGCCAGTCATTGTTGCTATAGTAACCACTCGTTTGGTTACTATAGCAACGGTGTCAGCAGTGACATCACCGCCTACCAACTGCAGTCTCTGCTCATTCAGTGATCACAGAGCATGGGGAGCAGACTTCCTCCCTATGTTATGTGATAAAGCAGAGCTACATCATTTGAAGAAGACAGAAGACCAGGATCATGGAGGGCTGTGTGGGGGTAGTACAGATGGCGTATCTAAGCGTGTCTGTGTCTTTATTTCTAATAAATAATTTTTAGGGGGTTTTTTTGTTTTTTTTTTTATCCCTTTATAGGAGATTTTAAATGGCCGGGTCTAATTTTGGCCTGACATTAAGAATCTCAGAGCTTAATACCAGCTGGTAAAACAAAGCTGATATTAACCCCTTATTACCCAATGTGCCACCCGCCACCAGGGCTGCTGGAAGAGCCTGGTAAACCACATGGAAATGGCGCTTCTTATGAATGTGCCATTTTCAGGGGCGGCTACGGGTTATTATTCTTTAGCGTAGGGGGCCCTAAAACAATGGGCCGTCACCCCACTGATAATACCATCTTTCAGCTGCCTAGTTTTACCTTGGCTTACCAATTAAAAATAGGGCTAGACTTAAAAATTCTGCGAAGCCCCACACATTTTTTTTAATCATTTATTTAACAGGCTATGATGGCAGGTAGGTTGCCACACACTATGGCAACAAAGCAGAATCACTGTCCAGATTGAGGAAATCCAGTCTGACTTTAACGGCCAATCGCAGAGGCTCTCACAGAGTGTGAGCATCTGTGGTTGGCTGTTTGTCTGACAGTGCACTGAATATGCAATTAGCTTAATGAGTGGCTTCGGAAGTAGCAGCAGGAGACTGTTAAACCCGATATACCCATTCTATCTATCTGTCTATTCTAACTTGTACCAGCATGGGCAAGCCCATGCTATAAACACGCACATTGTGCTGTGTAGGTGCGATATTTATTTTATTTATTTTTTATTTTTTGCACCCAAAGACTTTCATTGGCCTCTCGCACGGGAAACCCACATACAATCACAGCATGCTGCAATTGGACTCACATTTGACACAATGCGAGTTCAACGAAGGAAAAACACAACAATCTGACCTGACAGATTGTTTAATGTTCCTCCTGAGTGCAATACGAATTTTCCTTTAAAAAGACCTTAAACGGCACCATGTGACCGGGCATCGTCACCTGATCTCACCAAGGGAGTGCAACGAGGTAAGTATAAAATGCAGGAAGGAATCGCAAGCCGTTCACACATAGAACACTGCGTTCTGTGAAGATACGTTCTTGGTGCAGTTTTGCACCAAACATGGATCCTCACAAATGCGCTGGATGTGAACGCAGCCTAAGACTGTCATTAGTTTTCCATGTCCAGGCTCAAAATTCAGCATGCCAAATTCTTCTCTTCTTCAGTACTTGTATGCCATTGACCCGCATACGCTTTGGATGGATGGTTGTGAATTGCATTTAATGTGTTTGGCTTGAGCATTTAACCTATTTACATGATGGATCATCAGTAGCAGATTGATGGGGTCCGACACACAGCATTCCTATCGATTTAGCTGTTTTGTTTTGCTGTTGGTTGAATGTAAACACTTTGAATGGAGCTGCGCTCAGCTACTCTACAGTGTAGCAGATACTGCTTGCCATTGCTGGATACGTCTGGACAGTTTTTTATGCTAAAGAATGGGAGCTACACTGAATACTTGGCAGCAGATATAGATGTCGCTATACTTTGAACAGAACTTCAGAAGACGGCTCCATTGAAAGTGTTTTGCATTTTTTCACCCTTGGAGTGAAAAATAGCTGATCAGTAGGTGAAGAACTCTTGTGTAGATTAATCATCTGATACTTTTGCACAGACAACCCCTTTAAGACTTGACAAAGGCTTTGGATTGGACTTAATAAGTTATTATATAATTGAGTGTTTCTGTTGAGCTTACTAATTACTTTGTTTTCATGAGGAAACAACATCTAAATCACTGCTGGGATTTACCTAAGAAAAATCTATAAATCCTGATTGGGTGGCCTGAGTATCTTATCTTCACGTTACATGTGGAGCTTCAGTATTGATACCTGTTAGCAGGGCTTTGTCCTTACCGACGTTCTGGTTATCATGGATTTCCAAGAAACCAGTACCAGGAATAAATGTTTAATGTCGTCACCTGTATTGTATTCCCAATAAACAGCAATATGTATCTTCTGACTGTTCTTTCCTGAAAAATCTAGTCTGTGTTCACTCTTGGTGCCACTATTTGCAGTGTTGGAGTTTACGTCAAACCTGTGAAATACTTGTTTATCCAGTTTGATGCTTTAATCTCCATTTGACACAGATGCAGTCAGACTATGTAAAAGAGGGTACTGAATTTATATTAACATTAAATTGCACTTCTCATTACTTGTGAAATTACCAATATAAATACAGACTTTTCATAGGCAAATCAGCCTACATTGATGCCATATTTCTATTGGTTATAGTCATCCTCATCCTGTTTCAATAGCGTATTTTTCAGATGTAGTGTCATAATATACAGGATGTTTAACTCCGATTTGCATATTAAGGAAGCTTTTTGCAACTGAGATTCTACTGAATTTAATAGGAAACATTTTCCCACTAAATGTGGACATTGTTTCATTTTAGAATTTAGTTGCCAATTAGATAGTACACGTTTTAAAAAGATTTTTAGCTTTGATTCTTTTTTTTTTTTTTCATTCTTAATAGTCTCATTTTTATTTTTATTTTTCTTGCAGGCTGATCTGAAATCTGGGGTTATGTCAAGTAGTAAAAAACTCTTAGACTACCAGTATAGTAAGTGTTTTTTATTCTCTTTTTTTTGTTGTTGTTGTATTTGGTTTTTTTTTACTCTTTTTAACAGAAGTTGTTACATTGTTGACACTCTTGAATTTGTTAAACTAATTGTGGCACAGTTATTAATGCG
This sequence comes from Allobates femoralis, assembly GCA_033576535.1. NCBI lineage: Eukaryota > Metazoa > Chordata > Amphibia > Anura > Aromobatidae > Allobates > Allobates femoralis. The sequence continues at coordinate 221,831,804 of JARQOC010000004.1, read as the reverse complement.
ATCTCAAATGGGATAAAATTAGACAAGCCATTTGGAAACTGCAACAAATTTATCTCATTGGCAGTGCACTATGTGTACTGGTATGACTTTTGTAGAAATGCTACGCTTTTTCTTTTTGTGTTTGAAGAGAGGAAGCAGCTCACCACCATACTGGATATTTTAATAGTCATATATTTTCTGAGATGCAATGAAGGTTTGATCATTGAGCAACAATATGCTTAGTCCTTTCACAAGCGGTGATCCAAGGAAGGGGCACTGTTGAATATAATCCTCCTGCACTGAAGAGGGTCATCAAAATCAAAACTAGTTGACCGCTGCCTGTTAAAACGATTGGCAAGTGTGATGAGTACTAGCCAGATTAAAGAAGAGGGATTCATTTTTAACATATAGCTCACCTTTCTCTCCAGCCCATTTGATTTGGATTCTCAACTATCATTTTGCCAACAGCTATCTAAAGTGTGTTGGGGTCTTAAAGAGGTTGTCCAAAACCCAACAGTGAAATTTAATATTAATGTCTAGCCATTTAATTTAAAAATAAAACAAACAACTTTTTCTAATGTACTTGAATTAAAAATTTTCTACCGCTTCTTCTCCACTCTAACTTCTTAGCTTTGCATGTGGTTTTTTTCTTACTTCCAATGATGTTCCATTTGACTCTCTTAGCATTCACTGGTTATTTTGACATTTCAATTTTTCCTTTTTCCTGAATGGCACATTATCAGCAAAGTTCTTTTCAGGAGCTGAGCTAGACTCTGCTGTACTGAGCATCCACAGTTTGTCAATTCTGTATCATGCTTTGTATGCGCTCCCCGTTAGCCTTGCCATTACTTTTATTGAGCACTGAAAATAGGCTCCCCTGCCAGCTGTAAAGCTGTGACAAGCCCTTCTTAAAGAGTAACTATTGAAACCTTCATCACTTTTTTATATTTGACTGACCTTTTATTTGCAGTCAGAAAAATTGAAATTCCAGGGCCTGGGACCCCCAATCATCATTCAAAAGAACTTTCGAATTGTGTGCAGCACAGCTAATCTGATGGCACAGGTCCTACCTGAGTGTGCACATGGTGTGATGGTGGAGTCTTTTGAATCCCCTGTGCTTTTCTATACAGTCATCCTTTAGTTTCCTGAGTGATGAACCCAGAAGGTTTTTTTGAGCGATCGTAGGAAGTCTTGAAACTCAATCCCCCACTGATCTACCTGCAGTTAAAAGGTCACTTAAATAGAAAAAAAGTGGTAACGGTTTTGTAGCTCTTTAAAAGCTTTACTGACCATCATAAAATATAAAAAAAAAACTGCATACTTAAACCGTAACAGTCATTTCAATTTATATATCATAAATCAATAGTACACATGAAAATGAGAAACTTTGTCATATATCTGATAAAACAATTTTTTTGTGTTTATTAGGCATTATCAAAATTCTTAATTTTGAGGTAAAATCTGTATTCCGTGAACACTTTCCCATTGCTGAGGTAGGAGATGGCAGTTGTTACTAAGGAGATTCTATGTAGATAGAAGAGGGAGGAGGTGGGGGCAGATCTCTGCCTCTAGCTCCTCCCTCTGCCTATAGCTCTATAGTCTTAGGCTGCTTTCACATTCCGATTTTGTTAAATCCGATGCTGTCCGATAAAAATCGGACAGCATCAGATCTGATTTAGCCCCCATGTTCTCCAATGGGGATCGGATGTGCACTTAATGGCATCCGATTTGCATCCGATCCGATTCTGTCCAATTTTTTTCAGGAGCCAAAATCGTAGACTGCTGCGATTTTGGTATCCGATTTAAAAATCGGATTGCGATCCGATTTAAATATGGGAGTCGATGGGGATCGGATCGAATAGAAAATCGAATCCGATGTTCTGTATTGAGCATGCTCAATACCCTAGACCACTCCCAAAAACTCCCACATCCCTCCCCCAGCCATTTAAATCGGATCCGATAAAAAATCGGATCAGATGGCATCCGATTTTGAGCATCCGATGCTATCCGATTTTCATCGGACAGCATCAGATTTAACAAAATCTTAATGTGAAAGCAGCCTTATCAGTAACAGCTGCCATCTCCTATCCCAGTAATGGGAAAGTCTTCACTGAATACAGATTTTACCTCAGAATTGAGAATTTTGATAATGACTGATCACAGAAAAAAGTAAATTTGTCTCATGAGATATATTGCAAAGTTTCTTATTTTCATGTGTACTATTGATTTATGATATAGAAATTAAAATGACTGTTACGGTTTTTGACAGAACTCCACTATTTTTCACCACTGTTACAAATAGAATACTACTTGCCAATTACCGTCTACTTCTCTAACTGGTACTGCTGCTCTGGTCCTGTTCTAACATCTAGTGACTGCTCTTGATTGGCTTTAAGGCCTTTTTGACACCACGTTTTTGGTGTTTCAGGTTCTGTCCGGTGCATTGTATGAAGCATCGTACAGAACCTGACTGCCCTGGACAAACGGCAAATATGCCCTCCGGTCCGGTTTTCTGTCGGATTGCAGCTACAGCTGCTAGCCGCGGTCCTGAAATCTCTGCAGGGGACAGCTCCAGGTGCTGAAGTTTAGCAGCCGACGTCTGGGAACCACATCCGATTTTATGTTTGATCCGGCGCCATAGACTCCCATGTTGAGGAGCGCCGGATCCGATTTGTGCCGGTTTTTTGCCCTGGACACAAACGCTGCAAGCAAAGTTTTTGTCCGGGACAAAAACCGAATGCAGCCTGATGTTGCTGGACAGAGATAAAACCGGGTGGCAAATAGCTGCCATCCAGCCCTGTCCGGCACCATAGGTCTGCATTACCACAAAATTGGGTCCAGGGCTGTCAGGTTCAAACCGGACAGCCCCGCACCTGATCACACCGTGGTGTGGAGCTGGCCTAAGGCAGAGCTAACGATCACCATCTCTAGATGTATGTCTATGAGAGCCTCATTCTGGCCTCATAGAAATACATTAGATTCTGGACTATCCAGCAAACACTAGAGCGATCCGGCTGGTCACAACTAGCAGAACAGTGACCGAGCAGTGCAGAGAACAGCAGAAGATAGTGGCTGGTAACTACTCTGCTACACGCATGTACATGTACAGTTTGTTTTAGCACATCCAATCATAGAACTTGTTATAATTATAATCTTTTAAATAAAAGTACTTTTTTTTATGGGACACACCATTTAGTGATATGTACTCTCCACCAACAAGATCACCAGATATCAGCTTATTCATTCTATTTAGGGTAGTCCTAAAAGCACATTTATACAGACATACCACAGCAATTAAATGATCACCAATCACCTACATTTAAAGGGCCCTTTAGCGCACCATTTCATTACAGATAAAATGTAAAGCTCTTCTAATCGGGATTCTTTTTTTCCAATCCTAATGGAATCTGTCAGCAGGATTTTGCTACCTCATCTGAGGGGATAAAACCCAAAAGAGACAAAAATTAGCAAATACCTTTATAATAAAGTATTTAAATAGTATATTTAAATAATTTGGGGTACTTTTTTAACACTGATCAAAAAGCGCCATAGCTGTCCTACCACAACACAGTATATTCATCTAGATTGTCCTACTCTAGTATTAAAACCTTACATTGATTCAGTGACATCTGCATAAAAGCAGAGAAGCACAGTGATCCGACTATAGCAGCCTGTCCATATGAAGCTATCTACATAAAGTGCCTCGCTCCCACCCCTATTTATACTGAGTCAAAAAAAACAAACTACAGAGCAAAGAGTAGCATGATTGTAGACATAGACACACTGAATCCAATTATGTATCACTTAGTTTACTAGGTGTAATGGTTCTGACCCAATCAGGAGTTTTAGATTTTGCCATGCAACAGAGCACAGAAAACTGCCCCTGCCCATCCCAGGCTCTCTATGTATATTTCTATAGACAGTGAGTTACTAATCACAGCAGGGGGCATGCAGGACTAGCTGACATTTTCCATAAATGATCATGTCTTGAAGTTAAAATAAATATTGCAGATAAACTGCACACTTTGTGATGAGACACATAGCTGAAAGCTGTGTTGGGTCCTACAGTATGCTGTCTTCAGGATTACATAAACCTGCCGACAGATTCCCTTAAGTTTTACCTTAATTATCATACATGTTTTTTCTTTTATTTTGCCATTGAGCGCCTGATATCTTCATACTGTTTGACTTTTGTGTTGCCATTTCATTCCTCTTTATTTAAGTCTTTAAGCCAGTATCTGCTTCAGCAAAGCTCTACATCAATCCAAATGCAGAAGTAGAATTGACAACTCCTAAATTAGATTGGAACATGGAGATTCAGCACATCGCAATAGAACTGACCAAGCTACAGGCAAGTAAATGGTATTTTCTATATCTTTGACAGGAAATATATAGAGGAAATAATGTTACACTGTGTGCAGAATTATTAGGCAAGTTGTATTTTAGAGGATTATTTTTATTATTGATAAACAACTATGTTCTCAATCAACCCAAAAGACTCATAAATATGAAAGCTTAATATTTTTGGAAGTTGGAGTGGGTTTATTTTAGATTTCTATAGGTTCTCTATGGGGTTCAGATCAGGTGAACAAGGGGGCCATGTCATTATTTTTTCTTCTTTTAGACCTTTACTGACCAGCCACGCTGTGGAATAGTTGGATGCATGTGATGGAGCATTGTCCTGCATGAAAATCATGTTTTTCTTGAACGATACCGACTTCTTCCTGTAGCACTGCTTGAAGAAGTTGTCTTCCAGAAACTGGCAGGGGTCCAGGAGTTGAGCTTCATCCCATCCTTAACCCGAAAAGGTCCCACAAGTTTATCTTTGATGATACCAGCCCATACCAGTACCCCACCTCCACCTTGCTGGCATCTGAGTCGGAGTGGAGCTCTCTGCCCTTTACTGATCCAGCCTCTGGCCCATCAAGAGTCACTCTTATTTCATCAGTCCATAAAACCTTTGAAAAATCAGTCTTAAGATATTTCTTGGCCCAGTTTTGACGTTTTATCTCATGTTTCTTGTTCAAAAGTGGTCGTTTTTTCAGCCTTTCTTACCTTGGCCATGTCCCTGAGTATAGCACACCTTGTGCTTTTCAATACTCCAGTAACGTTGCAGCTCTGAAATATGGCAAAACTGGTAGCAAATGGCATCTTGGCATCTTCACGCTTGATTTTCCTGAATTCATAGGCAGTTATTTCGCGCCTTTTTTTATCCAACACGCTTCTTGCGACCCTGTTGGCTATTTGCCATAAAACGCTTGGTTCGGTGATCACGCTCCAAATGTTTGGCAATTTCAAGACTGCTGCATCCCTCTGCAAGACATCTCACAATTTTGGACTTTTCAGAGCACGTCAAATCTCTCTTCTGACTCTTTTTGCCTAAGGAAAGCCATTTGCCTAATAATTAAGCTCACCTTATATAGGGTGTGGATGTCATTACACCACACCCCTCCTCATTACAGAGATGCACATCACCTGATTTACTTGGTAGTTGGCTCTCAAGCCTATACAGCTTGTAGTAGGACAACATGTATAAAAAGTATCATGTGATCAAAAGACTAATTTGCCTAATAATTATGCACACAGAGTATTTTGAAATATATACATTTTTGGCAGTCACAATGTGATGGATTGAATTAAAGTTGGAACAATTATATTGTTAAATGGATTCATTTTAGACTCCTTTTGCTAACCTTGTTCCTGTTAATACTGTTTGGTAACTGGCATTTGTCACTATATATTGTATATTTTCCGATTTTACTTCTAGTACCTCAGCATGATTGATTTGTTGGAGTCTGTGGATTACATGGTGAGGAATGCTCCATACCGAAAGTTCCGACCAGCAGTAATGTTGAAAGAAAACCCCAGTAAATGGTATGTGCCTTCTTTGGGAAAGCTTCACTTTATTCAGGTTTACTCATGATCTGTCTCGTTTTCAGTGATTCTCAGTCCAGGCTGATTGCCCGTGACTGTGGATAATTTTGATTTGCTTTAATGTGACTTTATTGATTTATTATAGCAACTATACATTCATTTGCATTTTTCAAATATTTTGGACTGTGTTGTATAATGTAACCATAAGGTGTACCGAATTTTTACTTTATCAGACCTTTTCTTCCCTTGTAAGTAATATCTGTGTATACATATTTATTGTTCTTAATTGATTAGAAGATGTGTAGAGCCCTCTACTGGTGGCCACAAGCAGGTGAGATTTTAAAGAGGACCAATTTTCACCCTTTCACCATTTTGGTAATATGTACCGTATATACTCGTGTATAAGCCGACCCGTTTATAAGCCGACCCCCCCTTACTTTTGCCCCCAAAACCTGGGAAAACCCATTGACTCGTGTATAAGCCGAGGGTGGACCCCAGCACAGGTATACAGCCCCCAGCAGTGTGGTATACAGGCCTCCCCATTGGTAGTATACAGCAGCCTCCACAGTGGTAGTATACAGCAGTCTCCCCCTGTGGTAGTATACAGCAGTCTCCCCCTGTGGTAGTATACAGCAGTCTCCCCCTGTGGTAGTATACAGCAGTCTCCCCCTGTGGTAGTATACAGCAGTCTCCCCCTGTGGTAGTATACAGCAGTCTCCCCCTGTGGTAGTATACAGCAGTCTCCCCCTGTGGTAGTATACAGCAGTCTCCCCCTGTGGTAGTATACAGCAGTCTCCCCCTGTGGTAGTATACAGCAGTCTCCCCCTGTGGTAGTATACAGCAGTCTCCCCCTGTGGTAGTATACAGCAGTCTCCCCCTGTGGTAGTATACAGCAGTCTCCCCCTGTGGTAGTATACAGCAGTCTCCCCCTGTGGTAGTATACAGCAGTCTCCCCCTGTGGTAGTATACAGCAGTCTCCCCCTGTGGTAGTATACAGCAGTCTCCCCCTGTGGTAGTATACAGCAGTCTCCCCCTGTGGTAGTATACAGCAGTCTCCCCCTGTGGTAGTATACAGCAGTCTCCCCCTGTGGTAGTATACAGCAGTCTCCCCCTGTGGTAGTATACAGCAGTCTCCCCCTGTAGTAGTATACAGCAGTCTCCCCCTGTGGTAGTATACAGCAGTCTCCCCCTGTGGTAGTATACAGCAGTCTCCCCCTGTGGTAGTATACAGCAGTCTCCCCCTGTGGTAGTATACAGCAGTCTCCCCCTGTGGTAGTATACAGCAGTCTCCCCCTGTGGTAGTATACAGCAGTCTCCCCCTGTGGTAGTATACAGCAGTCTCCCCCTGTGGTAGTATACAGCAGTCTCCCCCTGTGGTAGTATACAGCAGTCCCCCCCTGTGGTAGTATACAGCAGTCCCCCCCCGTGGTATATACAGGCCCCCCTGTGGTAGTATACAGCAGCCCTCCCCCCTGTGGTATATACAGGCCCCCTGTGGTAGTATACAGCAGCCCTCCCCCCTGTGGTATATACAGGCACTCCTGTGGTAGTATACAGCAGCCCTCCCCCTGTGGCATATACAGCCCCCCCTGTGGTAGTATACAGCAGCTCGCCCCCCTGTGCTATATACAGGCCCCCCGTTGCTGCCGCCGCACACCTGTAACAGAAGAGCTTTCATACTTACCCTCCTGTGACCGCGCGCGCATCCTCCTCTCTCCTTCCTGCTTCTACCCGGCGTCCATCCATATGACCGTGCACAAATAATGACGTCATTACAGGCGCGCAGTCACGTGGATGGACGCCAGGTAGAAGCAGGAAGGAGAACGGGGGATGCGCGTGCGGTCACAGGAGGGTAAGTATGAAAGCTCTTCTTTTACAGGTGTGCGGCGGCAGCAACGGGGGGCCTGTATATAGCACAGGGGGGCGGGCTGCTGTATACTACCACAGGGGGGGGGGGGGGAGCCATCACTGACTCGTGTATAAGCCGAGGGGGCACTTTTCAGCACAATTTTTGTGCTGAAAAACTCTGCTTATACACGAGTATATACGGTAATTTAAAGTTTCATAAATTCTTTATTTCATCTTGTGCTTGGCATAGATTATCAGTTTTCTATGCTTTGTGCATCATTGGAATTCACATGTATGTGCCAATGGGCCTGTTATTCTTCTAAACAGTGCTCTAAAAGCAAGATCTTGTCGAGATCATGCTATTTAGAGTAGAGGATGGGAGTATGAAGCAGAATTGTTTCTCTACTTTGCCGTTGTTTTTATTTTATTAATGTAGATGTTGCTTCCAGTCTTTTGCATTTCACTTTGACTGCCAATCTTCTAAAGTGAACTCACTGTCTTGGGCATCATTCACGTGTCGGTATTTAACCACGTACGTATAAAAATGGTACAGGTGCCATCAGTGTTTTGGATCAGTGTGTTATCCGTGAATGGTCCGTGTGTCCATTTTTACCATCAGGTCACCCGTGTCCAATTTTACCATCAATGTGTCAGTGTTTTTGTATTTTGCTATATTAAACACGTATGGCATACGGATGCAATTCATTTGCTGAACATGTTTTTCATGGACCAATAGAAAAAATAATGGAATGCTCTTTGCGTTTTGCAAGGACACAAAATGTGTAAAAACAGGGATATGTGAATAGTACCATAGGTTATAATGGTTATTTGTGGTATTCTTGAAAAAAATAGACATCTCAGATTTTTCTCATGGTGGCGTCCGTCCACCTTTTTAAATGTTTTTAAATGTCCTGTTTTTCCTTGTACATTTTCATAATAAAGATTTGGATTGCTCTTACAGAGTTTTCTTTTTATTATTTCCCTGATCCCAGTCTTTTATACATGCTTTCTGGACTCTTCCTATACACATTAGCTTTGTATTAGCATGTGACTGGTGGATCACGCGATTGTGCTACCCAGCTATTCAATTTTCACAAACGAAAATGCCAAGCCCTCCTTCCCCAACATAAAATGTCACAAAGTATGAATTACATATAATGAATGATAGCTCTGGAAAGTAGAGATTTCTACAAAGTAGCGCTTTCAAGATTGTGGCGCACACAATAAGGTCAATACATTAGAAATGTTGAGGTTGAAATTCATCTTGAGGCTCAATACATCAGATGATATTCGGATAAACAGTTCTAACTATCAAAACAAACTCAAGTGGTGTCTTTGCAGTTCTCTAGATGCCAAACTTGAACCATCAACCCACAAGGCCCAAAGTTTTTCAAACTTAAAAAAAAAAAGTAATTTATTTTCAAATGAATACCCATTTCAAAATTCATTTAATTTTGTTTATAAAATCTGGAATTGTGGCTGCCTGATCCAAGATCTATTACTGGGCTATGAGTTTTCTGGCCATAAACAACACTGTAGTCTTGTCATGCTCATCAGTATTCAAGTCCCCGACCTATCTCAATATGCATACAAATGGTGAGAGGTTTATATAGAATAAATAGACTTTGTTAATGATTTGTAATATGCCTTTCCAAAAGGATTCCATATTAGGGCAGGATCACCTTACGTGTAACAAATTTGCTAGATGTACTTTGTATCTAGTACATGGGGTGTTCTACCGATGCCCTATGTCAAGTCGGAATTGGGTTGTTCTGTACACTTGATGTAATACATATATATGGGACAATCTGTGGGATTCAACCAAACACGTCAGTGGAACCCTTTTTAAAATTTACATCCAGAGACCTTTTTTAATAGGCCCTATTTCACACTCCCATTTTTTTTTTTTTTAGCACATTTGATGTTTTGTGAAGGGTAGATCTAGCAAATGACTATATAATGCAGAAAAATTAACAAATCAATCCTCTTCATTATGAATATGATGTAATACAACTAGTATTATTGATAATAAACAGCCAAATACAATGGATTATTATGTAGTAATTGCCTAGGATTATAATAATACAAATGAAAACAATTGTATATATAAAGTATACAGCAATAATTGCGCAATCAAATATTAATTGTAAGTACTATTAAGATGTGAATACAGACCTTAAATGATGCTGGGGATAGATGGTTTGTCACCCCAACAATTGGTAATTGGTTCACAGCTTCCTTAAGGGGCATGTAGTGCAAACCAGGCTGGCAAAACACCGGGGTGTCCGCAAAGGTGTGTACACTCCACAATTCTGTACTGCGGAAAGTGGCTCTCTTGGCCCTAACTGCACATGCGCGTGGTACCATGTGCAAGCAGATAAATAGCATGACATGAAGACCACGATGATATCACTATATATAAGAAAGAAGGAGTTGAAATGTATAAATCTTGGGGGTAAATTAACAAAGACAAAAGGCCAAGGGATTATATTGAAGAAGGATGAGGAGAATAAAGTAAACAAAAATAATAAAATTAATAGGGGGATAGTATATTTAAACAAGAGTTATTCACACAATGATTGAGTGTGAACTGTAATTTTGTAGAATTATGCAAATATATAATAAAAATATAAGTAGAAACAATAAGAGCTGCAAAAATAAAAAGGAGAAAGGCAAACATGAGACTTAGTACAAATTAAAATGAAGTAAAACTATAAAAATGTGAAATGTTCATAATTTTGAACAATAGTATGAAATATAAAAATTGTAAGCTTAAACGGTAACATTTTCCAAATTTTTGCTAAAATTCCAATATTTTCACAAATATCCTAAAAAAAAATAAAAAAAAATTAATCACTAACATAAGGTACAACGTGTCATGGAAAAAAAGTGTTGGTACTGTGTTGGCCAGTTGAGAAAATGTTGATTGCTCTCAGTGGGAGAAACAAAATAATAATTCATTAAAAGGTATCACAGCTGCAAGATTATATTTCTCCCACTGAGAGCAATCAACAGTTTATGGAAAAAAAACAGAGTCACTGGAATATGTTGAAGTGTTCCATAGTTAATGCCACATAAAGGGACATTAGTCTGATGTCTTAAATTAGATCTTGTTAGTAAAGGGACTCTGTCAGGTCATTTTTCAGTATGATAATATTAGGACCCTTGAATAGTGCCTGGCCAACCCTTTCAGAATATGTAAAAATCGTTACTGTACTCTTTGTACAGTCATGGCCAAAAGTTTTGAGAATGATACAAATATTAATTTTAACAAAGTCTACTGCTTCAGTTTTTCTAATGGCAATTTGCATATACTCCAGAATGTCATAAAGAGTGATCAGCTTAACAGCAATTACTTGCTAAGTCAATATTTGCCTAGAAAATGAACTTTAACGCCCAAAACACATTTCAACATCATTGCAGTCCTGCCTTAAAAGGAGCAGCTAACATCGTTTTAGTGATTGTTCCATTAACACAGATGTGGGTGTTGATGAGGACAGGGCTGGCGAACAATCAGTCATGATTAAGTTAGAATGACACCACTGGACACTTTAAAAGGAGGCTGGTGCTTGGCATCATTGTTACTCTTCAGTTAACCATGGTTATCTCTAAAGAAACACGTGCAGCCATCATTGCACTGCACAAAAATGGCCTAACAGGGAAGAGTATCGCAGCTACAAAGATTGCACCTCAGTCAATCATCAAGCATCATCAAGAACTTCAAGGAGAGAGCTTCCATTGTTGTCAAAAAGGCTCCAGGGCGCCCAAGAAAGACCAGCAAGCGCCAGGACCGTATCTTGAAACTGTTTTAGCTGCGGGATCGGACTACCAGCAGTGCCGAGCTTGCTCAGGAATGGCAGCAGGCTGGTGTCAGTGCTTCTGCACGCACTGTGAGGCGGAGACTCTTTGAGTAAGGCCTGGTTTCAAGGAGGGCAGCAAAGAAGCCACTTCACTCCAGAAAAAACATCAGGGACCGACTGATATTCTGCAAAAGGTACAGGGAGTGGACTGCTGAGGACTGGGGTAAAGTCATTTTCTCTGATGAATCCCCCTTTCGATTGTTTGGGACATCTGGAAAACAGCTTATTCGGAGAAGAAGAGGTGAGTGTTACCACCAGTCTTGTCTCATGCCAACTGTAAAGCATCCTGAAACCATTCATGTGTGGGGTTGCTTCTCAGCCAAGGGAATCTGCTCACTCACAGTCTTGCCTAAAAACACAGCCATGAATAAAGAATGGTACCAGAATGTCCTCCAAGAGCAACTTATCCCAACCGTCCAAGAGCAGTTTGGCGCCCAACAATGCCTTTTCCAGCATGATGGAGCACCTTGCCATAAAGCAAAGGTGATAACTAAATGGCTCAAGGAACAAAACATAGAGATTTTGAGTCCATGACCTGGAAACTCCCCAGACCTTAATCCCATTGAGAACTTGTGGTCAATCATCAAGAGACGGGTGGACAAACAAAAAACAACAAATTCTGGCAAAATGCAAGCATTGATTATGCAAGAATGGACTGCTATTAGTCAGGATTTGGTCCAGAAGTTGATTGAGAGCATGCCAGGGTGAATTGCAGAGGTCCTGAAGAAGAAGGGTCAACACTGCAAATATTGACTTGCTGCATTAACTTATTCTGACTGTCAATATAACCTTTTGGTACTCATAATATGATTGCAATTATAATTCTGAATGTGATATAAACATCAGACAAACACAAATAAAAACCAGAGGGCAGCAGATCATGTGAAAATATAATTTTGGTGTCATTCTCAAAACTTTTGGCCATGACTGTAGTTCTCTTACTATAAGCAACTTCACACCCAGCAGGCAGCTAGCTTCACCAGTCCGTTCCATTACATTTACTGCTGAATACTCCGCAGTATGTAAATGTTCATTTATTATACACTCCTTCTCAGGCAGCTATTCACTCCTTCCCCCCTGTGATCTGTGTCTCACTTTCATTTTCCTGAGATGCTTTGAAGGGGGAGGGAGAGACTGCAGGCACATACAGTGTTGGTAAAAAGTATTGACACCCCTGCAATTCTGTCAGATAATACTCAGTTTCTTCCTGAAAATGATTGCAATCACAAATTCTTTGGTATTATTATCTTCATTTAATTTGTCTTCAATGAAAAAACAGAAAAGAGAATGAAGCAAAAAGCAAAACATTGATAATTTCACACAAAACTCCAAAAATGGGCCAGACAAAAGTATTGGCACCCTCAGCCTAATACTTGGTTGCACAACCTTTAGCCAAAATAACTGCGATCAACCGCTTCCGGTAACTATCAATGAGTTTCTTACAATGCTCTGCTGGAATTTTAGACCATTCTTCTTTGGCAAACTGCTCCAGGTCCCTGATATTTGAAGGGTGCCTTCTCCAAACTGCCATTTTTAGATCTCTTGACAGGTGTTCTATGGGATTCAGGTCTGGACTCATTGCTGGCCACCTTAGAAGTCTCCAGTGCTTTCTCTCAAACCATTTTCTAGTGCTTTTTGAAGTGTGTTTTGGGTCATTGTCCTGCTGGAAGACCCATGACCTCTGAGGGAGAACCAGCTTTCTCACACTGGGCCCTACATTATGCTGCAAAACTTGTTGGTAGTCTTCAGACATCATAATGCCATGCACACGGTCAAGCAGTCCAGTGCCAGAGGCAGCAAAGCAACCCCAAAACATCAGGGAACCTCCGCCATGTTTGACTGTAAGAACCGTGTTCTTTTCTTTGAATGCCTCTTTTTTTCTTCTGTAAACTCTGTTGTTGCCTTTGCCCAAAAAGAGAGAACATTCTTCCAAAACGTTTGTCTTTCTCAGGTAAGTTTTGGCAAACTCCAGCCTGGCTTTTTTATGTCTTGGGGTAAGAAGTGAGGTCTTCCTAGGTCTCCTACCATACAGTCCCTTTTCATTCAGACGCCGACGGATAGTACGGGTTGACACTGTTGTACCCTCGGACTGCAGGGCAGCTTGAACTTGTTTGGATGTTAGTCGAGGTTCTTTATCCACCATCCGCACAATCTTGCGTTAAAATCTCTTGTCAATTTTTCTTTTCCGTCCACATCTTGTGAGATTAGCCACAGTGCCATGGGCTTTAAACTTCTTGATGGCACTGCGCATGGTAGACACAGGAACATTCAGGTCTTTGGAGATGGACTTGTAGCCTTAAGATTGCTCATGCTTCCTCACAATTTGGTTTCTCAAGTCCTCAGACAGTTCTTTGGTCTTCTTTCTTTTCTCCATGCTCAATGTGTTACACACAAGGACACAGGACAAAGGTTGAGTCAACTTCAATCCATGTCAATTGGCTGCAAGTGTGATTTAAATATTGCCAACACCTGTTAGGTTCCACAGGTAAGTTACAGGTGCTGTTAATTGCACAAATTAGAGAAGCATCACATGATCTTTCTAACAGTGCCAATACTTTTGTCCACCCCCTTTTTATGTTTGGTGTAGAATTATATCCAATTTGGCTTTAGGACAATTCTTTTACTGTTTTTTTCATTGAAGACAAATTAAATGAAGATAATAATACCAAAGAATTTGTGATTGCAATCATTTTCAGGAAGAAACTGAGTATTATCTGACAGAATTGCAGGGGTGTCAATACTTTTAGCCAACACTGTACCTAGCCGGGCTGTCAGATATCGGATAAGGCAATCTCTTCCATTTATTGCTCTGAGCAGAAGATCTTGCTGCCTCTGAGAGATTTTATGTGTTTATTTGAACCTTTTGTTTTGCTGCATACAAGGATTGCAGACAGAATGATACTGCCCCCCCCATGTGAGTGATTTCTACTGAACTTTACTTGTGTGCAGTACAGTGATGTCACTACATAAATGTTAATTCTTTGGGGAGTGTACATCAAAGAACTTAGTGATCACTCACTGTGATTGACAGATGGAATCAAATCTCTATTTGTAGTTTACAGAGGATGAGTGGGGAATAAATAAAAAAAAATAAATATAATAAGCTTCACCAGAGGAATTAGAAAATTAATATCCGTTACATATGTTTTTTTTTACATAGCCCTTTAAAGGGATTGTCCACTACTAAAACGAACCTTTCTGATTCCACGTTTTCCCAAGGTAAATTTAAAAAAAGCAAAATTTTATCTCCCTGGAGTACCCCTTGTAAGGTCAAATTGTCTGTCAATAAGGGGTTAAACATGCCCAGCAAACCATGACTGTAAAATGTTGTTACTTAAAACAAAGAAAACCCCTTCCATTTCATGCTGTCACCAGGATGACACCACATGAAAGAGAAATGTCATAAAAATAGTATCTTTACACAAGAAAGGTGAAGGCTACAAGAAGATCAGCAAAGCTTTACTTACCATTTAGAGTACTGTAGTAAAAGTAAAAAAACATTTTTTAATGAGGATTGAACTGCAGCCATTTTACAAAGGCATCCAGGCCGACTACGAAAGTTAACACCTATGCAGAAGTATCTTCGGATGAGCTGGGTTGAAGAATATTTCACTGGAATGTTCACTGCAATTGGCTAAAGAAGTAAAAGGCCAAACTAAGCCAACCCTTCTGACCTTGAGGCACATTCAACTTTGAGGGAGAGTCGTGAGCCACATCCATTTCCCGTCGCCTTACTCGGTGAAATCCAGAGCCTCCATTACCAATGTAATGACAGCCAAAACCTTTCCACAGAAATGACCCCAAGTAAGTATACCAATATCCAGCGGTTCCTCTGCTACCCCATTCAGATCTGCCCTTCGTAACTGTGTGCTAGTCCTGGTGCTAATGTAACAAGCTAGAAGACAGCCATGAGCCACACATCACATGTCTGCAGGCCCAATGTGGCTCCTGAGCTACAGGTTGGGGACACCTGCTGTAGAGGAATGACCTTCATCTGTGTCATCCACAAACAAATCCTCTCCTTAAGCCCATGCACAGAAAACTTGCCTGCTGTTTGTTAGGACCCATACTGAAACTTTGGAATTGATGGCTTCAAAACTGTATGGCTTTGCAAAGGTGAGAAGTAAGAAGAAGAATGAAAAAATGGATGGCCCTACAGTGAAACATGGTGGCTGCAGTGTCTTTATGTGGAACTGCATGAATGGTGCTGGGACCTTCACTCTGTGCCCTTGGCAGAGGTGCTTTTTCCAAATTGACAATAATCAAAAACATATATGGAAAAGAAAAAAACAAAAAATTGTTGCGCCACACTGTGCAAATTAGCCGAAGCAAGGGGTTATATTGATATGTCACTCACCTTTTCTAGTTGCGCCCCCTGCACAACTAGGTTGATGATTTGAGGTGAGATTTAACCGCAGGCATAAATCCGTTGCTACATGTAGAGAAGCCTTTCCTTATGGAACTTCAACGTCTCTCCCAGAGATCAGGAGCCCAGGGAAGGGCAGCTCCTCTGTGTTGACCAAATCCTGTCCCAGAGCTGCTCTCAAACCACACTCCCCAAAGGGAGGAATTGAGCACGATATGAGGTAAAAAGGTATGATAAAATGAGCGCTAGGGACAGAAACAGGCACTGGGCTCTTATCGAATATTACCTTTCAAATTTATTGTGAACAGTAGAAGTTACAGGTCTCCTCGCCACTAACATGTTTCGACACTAAAGGTGTCTTTCTCAAGTGGATGTCAGACCCATAGTAAAATTCCCCTTTTATTCTCAACCCCCACTAATCACTGATAAAAAAGAGGTGTGCTACACATTCCTATCTGCAGATTCAACTATTTAAAGGTATATACATACATTATATCTACCAGAACATAAAAACATACATATGCCATATCTATTATATACACCCATATATAAAGATAAAAATACAAACAATACTATTTAAAAACTGTAAAAATATTTTAAAATTATATATAAAAATATTAAAAAAATAAAATTATATTCTGATGCAGCTAGATTTCCTTCAGAAATTCTTCTCCAAGGCGAGATTTAACCCTTCAGGGAACAATGTGCCCATCTTAAAAATCCAAAACGATTCTTTCCTATTGAGTTTATTAACCCTATCCTCAGTCTCATCCTGCACATGATCAATTATAGTCAGTTGTAAGCTGGAAGGATCTCTATTATGTGTCTGTGCGTAGTGTCTAGACACACTATGCTTAAGGAACCCATTTTTGATGTTATAGTGATGTGTATTAAGTCTTTTTTGCATGCTTTGCGTTGTTCTACCAATATATTGGTATCGGCACGGACATTCTAGCATGTATATAATAAATTGGGAACGACAATCTAATCTTTCTTTGATGCAAAAAGATTCCTTTGTTGTATTAGAAGTAAAGATTTTACGTCCGTGCACTATAATTTTACAACATTTGCATTTTGATGACTCACATTTATAGCATCCTTTTTCTTTATTGCAATTTCCATATTGTGTTGTTATTTCTGAGTGTCTTAATCTACTGGGGGCCACTATATTCTGTAGATTTCTACATCTTCTAAAAATTATTTTTGGATCTTTTGCAATGATATTTGAGATAATCGGGTCACCTTGCAAAATAAACCAATATTTCCTTAATAATGTATAAATATTTTGATGTGATTGGTTATATGTGGTAATCAGGTTGCAACTATAGTTCCCCATATTCTTTTTCTGTTGATCATTATTTTTATTTTTAATGATGCTATTTTCCTCCAATTTTCTTTTATAAAACTGCTTTGATTATATTTCTTGCATTTTTTAAAAGCATCTGACAATAGCTGACTGGGATATCCTTTCTCTCTAAATCGCTTTTTCAATAGAATAGCCTCTTTTTTAAAATCTCTATCATTAGTGCAATTCTTGCGTATCCTTAAATATTGGCCATAGGGAATATTTCTAATCCAAACCGGTAAATGGCAGCTGTCAAATTTTAAATAACTATTGACGTCCACACTTTTAAAATGTGTGGACGTACTTAATTGACCTTTTGCATCTATACTTATCATAAGGTCAAGATATTGCACATTTGTTTCGGATATATTCATGGTGAATTTCAATCCCCATGTATTTACATTAAGATGTTGCACAAATCTATATGCCTCTTCCTTAGTGCCTGTCCATACTATAACTAAATCGTCTATAAAACGTTTGTAGAAATGGATATTTTGTATTCCCAATGGGGACTGCGCGATGAACCGAGACTCAAATGCTCCCATGTATAACCCAGCATAACTTGGGGCGAATCTCGTGCCCATCGCGCAGCCTCTTACTTGCCTATAAAAGATTTTTTGAAAGGTGAACACATTATTATTTAAAATAAATTCTATCCCTGATTTAATAAACTCTTTTTGGGGCTCCAGAATCTCAGGATCTTTTGATAGAAAATGTTCAATTATGTTAATTCCCAATCTGTGCGGTATACTTGAATAGAGGGAGTTTACATCTAGAGTTATTAAAAAAGCACCCGGTTTAGGAGGAATTTTCATAATCATACTAATCAGTTGCGATGAATCTCTTAAATATGACTCTAAATTCAGATTAAATCTTTGCAAAAACAAATCGACATAGTGTGATAGATTACTTGGTGGCGAGGAGACCTGTAACTTCTACTGTTCACAATAAATTTGAAAGGTAATATTCGATAAGAGCCCAGTGCCTGTTTCTGTCCCTAGCGCTCATTTTATCATACCTTTTTACCTCATATCGTAATAATCAAAAACACACATTTTAATACTGCTGCATTTCTGAAGGAGATCAGGGTGACACTGATTCACTTCCATAAAATATACAGATATAGTAGTAACAATATGCATGGAATCTGAATACAACGCATACTCGAGAACCTATGGTGAATTCTATAAACAAGTTTAGCATCACTCTCCACATAACATTAAGGCTATAAAAGAGGTTATTCTTGAAGAATGAATAAAGATAGATGTTGCAACATGTCACCAACTTGTTAATTTGATGTTTAGAAGATTGTTGTGCTTAAAAATCATTGAGGTAATGAATACTATCAGTTTTTGGGGTGTATTTATTTTTAGAATGTATCCCATATATATATATACAGTGTGTGTGTGTGTGTGTATATATATTTGTGTGTGTATGTAAATATTTATATAGCTAAATGGATATATAATCTCACAATAGGTGTGAAAGCTTGTAATAGATATTCTTTAATAAGTAAGTGATAGGGATAGCAATGGGAAAATGCCCTCTACTACAGAATTTGAGCAGTTTGTGCCCCACAAAGATGGTAGTTAGATCAGATACGAAACCAGAGTTGTGTGAAAATTATGTCTTGCATAAACTAAGGCGGGTCTGATATTCTCTGGCGATTTATAGACATTACTGTACGGAATCATACATGATTCTTTCTTGTAAGATGAAGCATTTTCCTACATGTTTTAAAGCAATGCTTCACGTAAAAGAATTTTGGAATTTATTTGTATTCCAATATCTCAGGGGTCCCCAACCTGTAGCTCAGGAGTCACATGTGGCTCATGATCCCGTGATGTGTGGCTTGCAGTTTTCTGCTAGCTTTGTACCTTAGCACCAGGTCTTGCAAACAGCTAGCAGGTGTCCAGTTGGTGACTTTGGTGAGTAGTCCCACATAGAAGAGCAGATCTGAATAGGTGTAACATAGGAACCCCTGGATCTTGGTATACGTCCTTGTGATTTCTGTGGGAAATTTTTGGCTGTCATTATACCTGTAATGGGGGCTCTTGGTGTTACTACTGTGAGGATGGCGGGAGCTGAATGTGGCTTTTACGGTCAGAAAGGTTGGGGACTTCGGCAATATTTATTGATTAAAATGATATTTGTTCATGGGATAAGTCTATTGAAGCCCTTCTTGGGATTTGCCCCAATCCTGTCCAGCAACTGCCACAAACCAGACAAAACATTAACTGTTATGTAGAATTTACACAATCGGCATCTAATTTCCACTTGGGATAGCCCTGAATTTGCTTGGACAATCTAGCTACATTTGGAAATGTTGACAACTATGCTATGTGAACATAGCCTGATGCTGTTTTCAGCCGATGGCTGGATTAACGTATATCTGGATTCAGCCTTGCTCTGGGAGTGTGTTGACCATACTAATACGTTGTAGCAGAACGGTGAGGTTTTTTTTACAGTTGCTGCTGTATTTCGATCCAGTATCAGTAGACACATTAAATGTAAAGCCAGTTTCACACTTGTGTTCGGTATGCAGCGTATGCGAACGCAGCCAAACGCATGCATACTGCGTCCCTATGTTTAACTTGGGGACTCACTGTACCAGTGTTTGGCTGCGTTTGCATGCGTTGCGTTCTGATGCGCATATTCTCGGCGCCCTCTGAACGGAACATGTTGCATTTTTTTCTGCTCTCAGGAGTCTGTCTCACTCTCTCTCCCCTATATAATGGGTTTCTATGGTCGACAATACATTCCTCTGGGCAATGATTCTGTGAACGCATGTAGATAATTCACACTGCGTTCACAGAATTATGTCTGTGTTTTGGCGTGCGTTTCCGCAAGCGCATGATACACTGCATTCCCAAGTGCAAATGTGAAAGTAGCCTAAGTATGTAGAAAAATTTCTTAAACTAATAAGCACTGAAAATCGAGAGGAGT
This sequence comes from Allobates femoralis, assembly GCA_033576535.1. Lineage (NCBI taxonomy): Eukaryota > Metazoa > Chordata > Amphibia > Anura > Aromobatidae > Allobates > Allobates femoralis. The sequence continues at coordinate 221,811,586 of JARQOC010000004.1, read as the reverse complement.
TAAAACCAATAATAGAAGGTATTGGCACTCTTCATTGAGTGAATACACTTTACTTGAAAAGCTCCTTTGGTTAGAATATCTAGAATTGCTTGTAAGGAAAAAAAATATTTAGAAAATTAACATTTATTACCTAGCTGATTTTTGTCATTTCCTGTTTTTAATCTGCAGGTGGAAATATGCAATTACCAGCATCTTGGAAATTCATGTTAGACGAAGAGCAAAAATGTGGTCATGGAGTAACATTACACAACACAGAGAAAACCTAAGATGCTACAAAAATGCATACAAGGCCAAATTGACCCAAACAAAGGTTCCTGAAGAAACCACAAAGCAGATTCAGGTGATCAGGATGAGCATGATGTACCCACATGTAATTTATTCCAAATGTAGCACCTAGACCCTTTGCTGTTTTCCTCACGGGTCATGAGGAGCTGTAATGATGTAATGTGAAGAACTTAAAAAGAGCAACATTGACTTAACCTCTTCACCTCAAGCAAATTACCTTTTTTTTTTTTTTTTTCCTCCCCTTCATCTGAAAGCCATAACTTTTTTATTTTTCCATCCATTTAGCTGTATGATGTCTGTTTTTTTGTCTGACAAGTTGTAGTATTTTTTAATGGCACCATTCATTTTATCATCTGATCCACTGGAATGCAGGAATAACATTCTGCATTGAAATACCAAGAAAGTGCAATTTCACTTTCACTGACATGGTAATATGATTCTCGAGGTTAGTACAATTAGGTAAATACCAGTCATTCTTGTTGAATTTTTTTCCCCTCCTCTATCTCCTTCATCTGAGTCCATAAATGATGTCAATTTTCAGGATATGGTGCTAGGTTAGGGCTTATTTTTCATACGCTGAGCTAACATTGTTACTTAGCCTGGCTTCACACCACGGTTTTTGTCTGTCTGGGTGATCCTGTTTTTTTGCAGGACCACGTGTACATAAACTGACAGGACAGGATGTGCAGAAAATTGTGGCCAAATATGGTCCGGGATCCTGTTTTTTGCAGGATTCGTTTTCTGCTGCTGTCCATGGTGCTGAAGTCTGTCTGTGTCTGCTGTGCCGCTGTCCTTGGTGCTGAATTCACATTAAATTCAAAACAGCAGGATTTCTGAGCATGCGCTGTGTAAAAAATCGGATACGTGAAACGATCCAATTTTTTCATGGATCTAGCACCCATACACTCCCATGTTATAGGCGCCAGATTGCCACGGATCCGGGACTGTCCTATTTTGACCGATTGATTTTTTTTTTTTTTTTTTTTTTTTTTTTTCCATCGAAGCCCAAAAATGCTGAAGGCTCTGATTTTGGGCATGGCGAAAAACTGGACAAGAACGAATCTGGCACAAAATACACAAAACCGGATGGCCAAATGGGACCATAATAAGAAAAAACGGTCACCGCGCCAGGTGATCTCACGGCCTCTATTTATAGTCTTTCCAGCCCGTCCCTGGACGCACGTCCAGTCTAGAGAGTCCTTATCTAGATAACGTCACATACCAGCAGGAAAGCAGGAAGGACAGCGCCACAGGCATGGGTAGTGATGAAAACAAACCTCTTTATTCCATGGTCGTGCAGCAACGTTTCGACCATCCACACGTGGTCTTTATCAAGCTTGGTTGAAGCTGTGATGTTCTGTCTGGTGTTTTGCAGGATGCTCCGGACAGAGCCTGACCGCAGCAGACTAGCACAAACTGAGGGCAAATATGCCCTCCTATCCTTCCTTTTTTTGTAACAGAATTCGTTTGTGTGCATCTCTGCTGCTGTCCAGTGCTGAAATTTCAGCTCGTGTGTGCAGGAGAGCTGCTCGTGGTGCTGAAATTTCAGCCGTGGAGCTCTCCATGGTTCTGAACTATAGCGCCGGCTCTGAAATGCTTCTGCTGTCCATGGTGCTGAATGAGTGCGGCTGCATTTCAGAGTCGCCGCATTTCAGTAAATGCATCCGGGAACCGTTCCGGTTTGTTTCCTGAATCCAGGGCGATCCGGTGCCCATAGACTCCCATGTTATGGGCGCCGGATTGCCCCGGATCCGGGAGTATCCGGTTTTGTTTGTTTTTTGCATCGAACACAAAAAAATGCTGCAGACTCAGATTTTGTGTCCGGGGCAAAAAACTAACACAACCAGATCCAGCCGGAAAACCACAAAACCGGAGGCCAAATAAGGCCAATCTGGCACCATAGGGACACATGGGGCCCAAACCAGATCAAGTTCTGTCTGGTTTAAACTGGACAGAACCTGACACCCCACAAAACCGTGGTGTGAAGCCAGCCTTAAGGGCCCGTTACACGCTTCAATGTCTCAGCGATTCGACCAACGATCCGACCTGGCCGAGATCGCTGGGACATCGTTTAGTTATTGCTGCTGAGGTGTCACACATACAGATATATTGAAAGACGCAGCAATGATTCCGCGACAAGTGAACGATACTTGCTGTCGTTTGGTCGCCTATGTGCTTCAGTTCTGAATAGGCGAAGTCGTACACAAGATCGTTGGAAATTTGCCACACACAACGATGTTGCAGGTTGAATGAACGACGAACGACAGATTTAGGGACATGTTCATAAATCTACAATCAACGACTTATCGTTGGTCGTATCTACGTGTCACACGCAACGACGTCGTAATGATGTTGTAGCAACGCCCCAAAAGCCATGACATACCAACAATATCTTTAACGAAATCGTAGCGTGTAATGGGCCCTTTAGGCTTGTTTTACACTACCAGTTTTCACAATCAGGCAAGATCAGGTTTTTCAGCATAAACTGATCCTTTCAGGATCCAGTTGTTTGCCCATTCACTTAAATGGAGTTATATAGAATCCTGTTGCTTCAGGTTGTTACTGGACACCATTAAATTGAATGGACAAAAAGCTGGATCCTGAAACAATCAGTTTTTTGCTGAAAAACTGATCTTGCCTGATTTGGAAAAAGCAGTAGTGTGAAACCAGCCTTATACTATTTTGGGGTAGATACGATGTTTTTGTTCTCTCTTATTGCATTTTATTGCAAAAAAAAACCATACTTCTGGCTTTGCAATCAGCCTTTTACAAATGCAGCAATACCATGTATGTTTTTTTTATATTTTTAAAAACATTATTTTGCTTTTAGTTCTTTTAGGGTACCGTCACACCTGGCCATATCGGCGGAGATATGTGTTCACACGCCGCGATACCTCTGGCGACGCATCGGCGATGTCACAGGCGCCATCACCGATGGGGTGTCCACAAACCCCAGCAGCGATCCTGTAACATGGGAGCCTATGGCTCCCATCGCCTGTAACATCGGCAATCGCCATGTTACATGGGGCGATGTGTACATATCGGCTCCCCATGATCACATCACAGGCATACCGATGGGCACATAAATTTGTGCATTCCCCTGCTGGCATGTGTTAAATGCCACTGCTGTTAAAGGCACATGATGACTGATTAAATTGGCTATTATTTGCCAAGAAAGTTGTGGGCTCGGCGTGCAAGCCCGCATCAATGTACAGAATGGGACAATTCGTCTCAAAACTATATCTGTATGGGAACTATATCTGTATGGGTAGAATCACATTTTGTTCATGGTTTATATGCTGAGGACTCATTTTGATTTCTGTCTAAATCTATGAAAAACTGTATCCACACTGAACTCTCCAGATGAGCCCTAAGGCTGGTTTCACACTGCGGTTTTTCACTGATCAGGTTCGATCAGGTTTGTGTGCCAAAACCAGGAGAGGAACCAGGAGAGGAACTTGCAGAGAAAAACTATAATTGAAAGATTGACACCTGTTCTAGGTTTTGGAGACACTCCTGGTTTTGAAACACAAAACCTGATCAAACCTGACCTGATCTGACCGCAGTGTGAAACCAGCCTTACAGAGCAATTCATAATAACAGAGCAAACTGAGTCAATTTGTACCCTATTTGGCCTCCCTTTAATCAAGCAACAGCCTACAAATAAATTGTGCAACTGCGCTTAGTTACCCGATGTGTACCTTAGCTACAGTCTACCTGTTTGACAGCTCACCAGCGATCAGCTAACGATGTCCCAGCGACCCAATCATTGGTCGGATCGCTGGGACATCGTACTGTGTAATGGGGCCTTTAGTCTGCACTCTCTAGAAAAATGTTCAGATTATCCTGATCAACAGCTGATCAGAGTTTGATTGGCATAGAGTGGGATCAGTTTTTGTCAATGGTGGAGAGAAGAAAAAAAAAAGTTTCTCCACCTTCTTCATTATGTCGGTCCATGAAAAATGGACTGCACTTAGATGTGATCTGATGCTTTTCACGTAGTCATAGACTTGCATTGTCACTACAGCCCCATGATATATTATAGGACCTATAATATATCATGGGGCTCATATAATTATGTATAGGGTGTTATCCGTGAAACCCATGTATAGGACTCGGACGAGAAAAATGATCTCGTGCATGAGCCCTAAGTGAGAGAATGATTCTCCCGAAGTTTGGATCATTTAAGCTTTTTTTCGTTTTTGGCTATTTCTTTCATTGTGGTTTTAAGTTAAGTTCTTACTATGGTTTTATGAATGTTTACAGGTGATTTTTTTTCTTTTTCTTCTAGGCTCTGGAAAAGCCTCTTGATGTATTTAATATTATTCTCGCTAGGCAGCAAGCACAAGCAGAGGTAACTTTTTTATGTATGTAATTAGAACCTGTCAAAATATATATACAGCTCCAGAAAAAAATGGAGACCACTGCAAAATGTTCATTTTCTCAGATTTTTCTTTTTATAGTTATGATTTTGAGTAAAATGTACATTGTTGTTTTATTCTATAAAGTACTGACATGTCTCCGAAATTCAGAGCTAAAAGTTTTGTATTTATTTGCAGCAAATGAGAAATTATCAAAATAATAAAAAAGAAACAGTGCTTTCCGATCTTAAATAATGGACAGAAAACAAGTTCTTATACAAACAACAATACTCATGTTTTAACTCAGGAAGAGTTCAGAAATCAATATTTGGTGGACTAACCATGATTTTTAATCACAGCTTTCATACGTCTTGGCATGCTTTCCACCAGACTTTCACTTCTTTTGGGTCACCTTATACCACTCTTGGCACAAAAATGTAAGCAGTTCTTCCTTGTTTGATGGCTTGTGACTATCCATCTTTCTCTTGATTACATTCCAGAGGTTTTCAATGGGTTCAGGTCTGGAGTTTGGGCTAGCTATGACAGGGTCTTGATGTGGTGCTCCTTCATCCACACATTAATTGACCAAGCTGTATGGCATGGAGCATTGTCCTGCTGACAAAAACAGCCCTCAGAGTTGGGGAACATTTCCTGAGCAGAAGGAAGCAAGTGTTTTTCAAGGCTCACCTTGTATGCGGCTTGATTCATACATCATTCGCAAAGATTAACCTGCCCAATTCCATCCTTGCTGAAGCATCCCCAGATCATCAGCAATCCTCCACCAAATTTCACAGTGGTGCTAGACACTGTGGCTTGTACACCTCTCCAGGTCTCCGTCTAACCATTAGACGACCAGATGTTGGGTAAAGCTGAAAATTAGACTCATCAGCGAAGATTACCTTACTCCAGTCCTCCATGGCCCAATCCTTATGGGTCTTTGGCAAACTTCAGCCTGGCTCTCCTTTGCTTCTCATTGATTAAAGGCTTTTTTTTCTAGCTTTACATGACTTGGGACAGTCAGAAGACATGAAACAATGAAGAACTGTGTAACGTTTTGTGCCAGGAGTGGCATAAGGTTACCCAAAAGCAATGTGAAAGACTGGTGGAAAGCATGTAAAGAGATATGAAAGCTGTGATTAAAAATCATGGTTATTCTATCAAATATTTATTTCTGAACTCTTCCTGACTAAAAACAAGAGTATTGTTGTTTCTAAATGAATAAGGCTGGTTTCACATCAAGGTTTGTGTGGATCCATGGCTATCCGTTGAAAAACGGATGGCCACAGATCTGATTTGGCCCCCATGTATCCCTATGGGCATGGATTGGTCCTATACGACCATCCGATTGTGCCCAAATTGTAACGGATCAGATCCTGTCCAATTTCTTTTCTGTTCCCAGAATCGGAGACTGCTCCGATTTTGGGCACAGCGGGCCAAATTGGACACAATCGAATCCGGCACAATCCGCGGCAAATAACATGGGGGGCCTATGGAGTAAAGGTCCGAGAAAACATCGGATCGCTTCCCGGACCCGATTTCAGTGTACTGAGCATGCTCAGTACACTAAAACTGCTCTTCCCATGATATTTCACTTTCGCAATGTGTATACATACATTGCGGAAGTAAAATCAAACAAACCAATTCTTTAAAAAAAAAAAAAAAAAAGAAAAAATCCTTATCTCTCCGACATGTGTCCCGCGACGTGCAGCATCTAACTCCAAAGGCTTAGATCAGCTGACAGGGCGGTGCAACCCTATCAGCTGGTCACATGACTGCATCAGCGCAGTTTAAATCGCCCGCTGATCGGTTTTGGCAGGCACACGATTTAAACCGCTCAGCTGATGCGGTCATGTTACTGATCAGCTGATCGGGTTACCCCACCCGGTCAGCTGATCTATAGGTCCTTAAGCCCTCGGAGCTGGATGGCACACATTGCGGGACACACGCCGGAGAAGTGAGGATTTTTTTTTTATTTGTAGCACTTGCTTCACTTCCGCAATGTATGTATATACATTGCGAAAGTGAAAGTGTCCCACTTGCCTGTGCTTTGCAGGCTCAGGCTCCTTTCTGTGTCCGGATCCGTGAAAATCATGGACCCGGACACATAAATAGCATCCAAAGGCACACATCAGATCCTGTCCTTTCCTGTCCCCTGTCCTTTCCTGTCCATGGGGTCCTGCAAAACACAGGATCCACACGGGCAGGAAAAAAATCTTGATGTGAAACCAGCCTAAGGGCTTGTTTTCTTTGCATTATTATATAGCTATACAGAGAAAAATCTGAGAAACTGAAAATTTTGCAGTGGTCTCTTAATTTTTTCCAGAGCTATATTTTGAGTAATCACTGTAAAATCTCTTTCTTGGAGCCTTCATTGGGGGACACAGGAAACTATGGGGTATATGCTGCTGCTAATGGGAGTCTGACACTAGGCAAAACCAAGTTAACTCTTCTTCAACAGGTTACACCTACCTTCTGTAACAAAGCTAATCAGTTAGATAGCAGTAGGAAAAGCAACTAACATATGCACAGACTGGCGCAACAGGGTTGCAAAGGAGGGTGTTATGTCCTTCTATAGAATCCGCAAAAGATTTACTGGTGGGTACCCAAAATCTTTTTTTTCTCATTCACTTCACTTGAGGACACATAAAACCAATGAAAATCCAAAGCAGTCCTAAGGGTGGAAAGAAATGGACCATGAGAATGGAAGAGCAAAGGCAAAGCTTTCAGGGTGGAACCTGAGCCTATGCCACTTGCAAAACCTTTCTATCCAGGCATGCATCAACCGAGGCTTATGTGTACATTCTGTATAACTTGGAATAGGTATGCCCAGTGAACCAGGTAACAGTCTTGCAGAGCTGTAAAACAGAGGCATGATAATGCTCATGATGCCCCCACTGCCCAGATGGCGTGAGCATTAACACTGAGTGGGAGTGTTCTGTCCTTGCCCAAATATGCTTCCAGAATGGCAGAGTGGATCTAGTGGGAAATGGTGGTATAGGCAGGAAGACCTTTGTGATGACCTCCCCAAGGATCACAGAGAAAAAAATTCTCTCTTGGCCAGCTCTTCCAGATGCTTAGATGCAAAGCTATAACCTGGTCCAATTTGTTTAGAACTGCTCATAATGATCAAAAGGGGAAGCAAAGAATGAGAGGATAATGATCTCTTCATGGAGGTAAAAGAGGAGACAACCTTAGAACAAAAGGAATTAACCGGACTTAAGACTACCTTGTCCTGCTGGAGGACAAGGAAGGGAGAATGACAGAATAACGCTGCTAGTTCGAATATTGACCTAATGGAAGGGATAGCCTTGAGTAAGACCACCTTCTATGAAAGTAAAGGGAGGGAGATATTCCAAATGAGTACTAAGGGAGAACCCTGTACAGTGTCCAACTCAAAGTTGAAATCCAAAGCATCGATGGGAGGATGTTACGGAGGCACCAAATGTGCCACATCCTGCAGAAAGGTTTTGATCTGAGAACAAGAAGCTAAATTCCTTTTGAGTCAGGATGGAAAGAAAGGGTCAACGCCTGACCCTAAGATAACTTGGACTCAAGAACCAATAGCTTATAGGAAGTAAGAATAAAAGACTTTTGAGACAGCCTAATTAGATTCACACCAGCAAAAGAAGGCCTTTCATGTACCATAATATATACAAGAAGACGAATACCTCCTTTGCTTTGATTATGATCTGAATGTCTTAAAGAAGCCTAGAGCATTTAGCGCTGCACTTTCAACAGCCATACCATTGAGAGACACTGAATTCTGTTGGAAGAGATAACCCTGAGAAAGCAGGTCTGGTCAATCTGGAAGTTTTCACTGAGTGTCTACAAGGAGGCTGACAACCTTCACATACCAGTATCGTCTGGGTGCAGTTCAGAGCTATGAGGATGATTGGAACTCCTTCCACCTTGATCAACCTGGAGTAGAGAAGTGGGAACCAATATATGGAAGGAAGAATTTTGATCAGGAAGGAGATTGCTATGGTCTCTGAGTCAATGGCTAGACGGTTGTGGGACCCGGACATTAAGGGCCGATTTACACACACCAACTTCTGTGTCCAACTTCTGAGCAGATCTCTGGTTGCAGTGAAATCATGGACACATTGTTCCATTTTGTGGCTGTGTACAAAAGGAGCAATGTGTCCATGATTTCACTGCAACCAGAGATCTGTTCAGAAGTTGGTCACAGAAGTTGGAGTGTGTAAAGCGGCCCTAATAGTGTGATCTTTGTTGTCCAATCTGGTTGCCGTTCACTCGATGTTGGGTGTGCCCCACTGTCAGAGACCATTCCCTTGTGGATAATCCATTGTGGCTTAGAAAGTCGGCAGTCCAATTGCCCAGGTTGGGACTGTAAACTACTGAAAATGCCAGGACTCATTGTTCCACCCATGACAGTGTTAAATACCGTCATATGTGCATAATTATCATCATTTGTGTATTAGTGATAAAAGACGGACTATTGTATATGTATAAAAAAAATCTTATTGGTTTTATTGATCAAAAATGATCCAATAGTAAAAGATAGAATTAAAATACAAGGTATTCAGGTGGTTATAGACAAATAGTTCATTTGTACTTTAAAAGTAATTCTAGTCTGTTTCATCCATGCCATCTGGAGATGATCTGCTGCTTCTTGAGGTTACTCCTCTTTCCTTGGTCGGGAGGCTTCTACATGGCTGTTAAATGTGTTCATGTCAGACACCCAGCAGGGAGTGAGAGAAGAGCCGCCACCCATCATATGCCTTATTCTTATAGAGTGACATCAACACATGTTTCATGGAAATCTAGACCATACTATGTGTTACTTCATTACAGCTAAATATATGTATGGCCTGTATGTACAGTCCATGTACATTTTTTCATGTCAGCAATATATGTAAGTTAAATATCATATATAAAAATCAAGATACTATTACTTTGATAACCTTAATACATAACTATATTCAGTAAGAATAAAATAAGTCATTTATGGTTTATCAGACAGGATACAATATACCTGTGCCATGACCGATCGACTTAGAGTTCCATCCTGGTGAATGATGTATGCCACAGCCATGGCGTTGTTGGATTGGAATGCCTGACATAAGGTTCTGCCAAGGAGTGACTGTTTTATGATGTTGATGGGAAGTAAGGCTTCCTGTGAGTTCCTGGAATAGGTAGTAAACTGTTGTCAAAATTGCCCAGCAAATCAGGGGAAGGATCCTCCTATGATGAATGTGAGAAGAATCTAGCCACCAGGTCAAAGACTGCTTGACTCATAAAGGAAGTAGTATTGATCACGACAGAAAAGTGAGGTGAAGAGGTCTTGTTTGAAACTGCATAAGGGGAATCTCTTCTACTGAAGATAGTCTTTCAAAGCACACTTATGCAGACACAGAGAGACCATGAAGAGGGATGTGTAATAAGGCGTGTCCTGTGATAAAGATGTGTATCCTGTGATGCTTCCTTTGGGATGAAAGACTCTTGCTCATGCAGTATCGAGCTGTGATGATTTTGATCTGTTAATGATCCATCCGAGACTAGATAGTGTTGATGGTTGCTTGTAGATTCTCTGTACAACCTAATTAGGAGAAGGCATTTATCAATATGCTGTCTAGGTATGAGGTTACCAGGATCCTCCTGGCTCACGGGATGGTGATGACAACAGCCATGATCTTCGTAAAGACTTGGGGGCGTTGGCTAGACCAACGTGAAATGCTACAACTTAAAAAATGTGAATCTTGGACTGAGAAGTGAATGATATCCAAAAGGACAGAAATAATATGGTCTGCATCTGGATTTGGAATAAAGAACAGACATCCAGAAGATATTCATTCGATGTCTTTATTTCTCGACACGTTTCAAGACCGTCCCGGTCTCGTCCTCAGGAGTTCACCTACATGCTAGCCAGCAAGTAAAAAGAATGATACATATATAGACAATAAAAACCAATAGCCTACAGCACATACAAGTGACGTGCAGGAGGAGGTAACAATGACGTAGACTAAACATCTGACTTGCTTTGAGAAAGATAACGATCGAAACTAAAATACACGCTGAAATGCTCTGATGATTAAAACAAATCACAAAACACATGTTTACTAGCAATTAAAATAATGTATTAATAATAATTACTATGAGATAAAACAAATAAAAATATAAATATATATACATAATAAAATCTGCAATGGAATTTAGAGCACAATATAGCATCTAGCATGTAAGGACCCATGGTAATCGAACTCATAAATCTATGTAAGAAATATCACTGGACTAGCGTATGAGCCCTATCTGCCATCCCAGAATCATACACTATATTTGAATGTGAAGACTCATTAACAAGCATTACACTCCTTCTGAAAACAATAAATTTAAACTTTATGATTAATTCCATCACTAAATTGGTTTCTTATGTGGTGTTTTTGTTTCCTGTTTTCAGAATTATGTTTCTTGGTGTATAATGAAATAATCTATGTTAGGTAGGACAGAAAAAATTATTCTGAAACTGTTAAAATACCAAGGTACTCATTCTTCATGTATAACCATGCAGCGAAAGGGGTTAAATTACAAAGGAATGGAAATAAACTGATGGGGTATCTAAAAAGTACAAAATGATCATATAGGCACTAAATCAATAGGGAAGATTCCCAAAATCATCAATATAATAAAGAGGAAGGATAAAAGGGAACAAATTTGATCAAACGCAGCAAAAAGGATCAATGTGCACCATTATATCTCCATGTAATGGGTCATTATGCCATCAACAGCGCTGCAGGGGTGTAGAACGCAATCGGACACATACCAGCATTAAACTATCATTCCCTTTCTTTATAGATCAAGCCACTGTCGGTGGTGCTGCTGAAGCAGGAACCACGCTCACAAATCCAACAATTAAACCATCTGTCGGGACAGCACGGGACTGGCTTGTTCACATCGCTGATTCAAGCCAATGCTCCACCGTCACTCACAGTGTCTTCAAAACGAGAAACCTCACTCACAAGAATCCATGGATCTTATATCTGTACAATAATCACTGATTGTGGCAATGTGGCAGATGTTTGTGTGCCCCTCATATTCTGAAACTTTAGAGGAACCAATTGAAAAAAAGGGGAATTATTAAAAAATATATTAATTTAATGTGAGTGAAGTATATTCAAGGGATGGGTACTTATTCCTATAATAAACCCGTTCAAATTGTATGTGGGGTAATAGAAGAAATGTGCAAAGAACTAGTGAAATTGTTTCAATTTATTATAGGAATAAATACCCATCCCTTGAATATACTTCACTCACATCAAATTTATATATTTTTTAATAACTCCCCTTTTATGATTTTTCAATTGGTTCCTCTAAAGTTTCAGAGGCCTTGCTCGACCTCGATGCCCCTGAGTCGGATTCCCTAGTTGAGGACCTTGTCTCTTCTATCAATGCAGTCCTGGGAGTATCCGGGGGAAAAAGCACGTCTCTGCCGCAGCAGAAAGTCAAGAAGCCTTTCCACCAGCGCCAACAATCCAGATTTCGGTCCTTTCGAAATTCCTTGGGCTGGGTCTCCTCGAAGCTGGTGTCGTCATCCAGTCGGTCTTCACGCTCGGATAGGATCCAATCCTCGCAGAGGAGCGGCTTGCCTTGGCGCCATCAATCCCGCCAACAGAAGTCCTCAGGAGCGCGGTTGCATAAGGCTGCCTCCTCCTGACTTCCTTCCTCCGGAACACTCACCCTTAGTGGGAGTCAGACTGTCCCACTTCCGGGATGTCTGGCTCCCTCGCATTCAAGACAGATGGGTGCGAGACATAGTGTCTTCCGGCTACAGGATCGAGCTACAATAGTCCCCTCGCAACTGGTTCTTCCTCACTCATCCCCCTCCCAACAAGGCCGCCGCCTTCTTTCAGGCCGTGGAGGCTCTAAAGCAAAATGGAGTCATTGTTCCCGTACCACAAGGGGAACGCTTCAGGGGTTTTTACTCCAACCTCTTTGCGGTACCCAAAAAGGACGGATCTGTAAGACCCGTTCTGGATCTGGAACTCCTCAACAGGCATGTCAAGGTGCGACACTTCCGCATGGAATCACTGCGCTCAGTCATCGCATCGATGGAAGAAAGGGAATATCTGGCGTCCATCGATATCAAGGACGCGTATCTGCACACTCCAATTGCAGTCTCCCCTCAACGCCTACTCAGATTCGCGGTGGGCGAAGACCACTACCAATTTGTGGCACTTCCCTTCGGGTTAGCTTCCGCTCCACGAGTGTTCACGAAAGTCATAGCCACGGTCGTGTCAGTTCTGCACTCTCAAGGAGTCGTGGTCATCCCCTATCTGGACGACCTCCTAGTGAAGGCTCCCACGTTCCAGGAATGCCAACCGAGCGTATCCAGCACCTTGGACACACTGCAGAGGTTCGGCTGGCTGGTCAACTTTCCGAAGTCCACCCTGGTGCCGACACGGACCCTGGCATACCTTGGCATGCAGTTCGATATGACGTCAGCCCTGGTCTGGTTGCCCCGGGACAAAGTGGATTCCATCCAGTCGGGTGTGCGCTCCCTTCTCCGGCAGCGGACCCACTCTCTCCGACGGATGATGCAGTTCCTGGGCAAGATGGTATCGTCCACGGAGGCCGTACCATTTGCTCAATTCCACCTCCGTCCTCTTCAGCTGGCCATTCTCAGAAGTTGGGACAAGCATCCAGCTTCCCTCAACAGACGGATCACTCTGCCCTCCTCGGCCAGGCTGGCCCTCCACTGGTGGCTCAAACCTCTCTCCCTGTCACAGGGACGGTTGTTCCTCCCTCCCTGCTGGGAAGTCCTTATCACGGACGCGAGTCTCACAGGTTGGGGAGCAGTGTTCCACCAACACAGGGTCCAGGGTACATGGTCCCCAGACGAGTCTTCTCTACCGATCAACATCCTGGAGATCAAGGCGATCCACTTCGCCCTGCAAGCCTGTCACCATCGGTTAGCGGGCAAACACATTTGGATCATTCAGACAATGCGACGGCCGTTGTCTACATAAACCACCAGGGCGGCACTTGCAGCCGTCCAGCAGATACTCCAGTGGGCGGAAGCCACCGGCTCCACAGTCTCAGCAGTCCACATTCCAGGCGTGGACAATTGGGAGGCGGACTACCTGAGCCGTCAGGGGATGGACTCAGGCGAGTGGTCCCTGCATCCAGAGGTCTTTCAGGACATCTGTCATCGGTGGGGCACTCCAGACGTCAACCTCATGGCGTCGCGCCTCAACAATCGGGTTCCGGCGTTCATGGCCAGGTCTCATGACCCCAGGGCTCTGGGGGCAGACGCACTGGTTCACGACTGGTCTCACTTCCGTCTGCCATACGTCTTCCCACCTCTGCCGCTCCTACCCCGAGTGCTTCGGAAGATCAGGACCGAATGTCCCCACGCTACCTTGGTCGCCCCAGATTGGCCCAGGCGATCCTGGTACCCGAACGTGGTACGGCTCACAGCCGACGCACCATGGAGGCTTCCAGATCGTCCAGATCTGCTATCCAAGGGCCCTTTTACCACCAGAGTTCTGCGGCCCTTGCCCTGACTGCGTGGCACTTGAGTCCTGGGTGCTGACTCAATTTGGTTTTTCTCCAGAGGTGGTATCCACCATGATGCAGGCCATAAAACCCGCATCTGCGAGGATTTACCACAGGACCTGGAAGATCTTCCTGGCATGGTGTTCCTCGAAAGGTCACTCTCCTTGGCCCTTCTCTCTGCCCACGTTGCTAAGTTTTCTGGAGTCGGGCTTAGACGCGGGTCTCTCCCTCAGTTCCTTTAAGGACCAGGTTTCGGCTCTCTCTATTTTTCCAGAAGAAATTGGCCAAACTTGCGCAAGTTCGGACCTTCCTGCAGGGGGCATGTCACATTGTTCCACCTTATAGGCGCCCCCTGGATCCGTGGGACCTCAACTTAGTCCTCACGGTACTACAAAAAATCCCTTTTGAACCGTTGAAGGACATTCCGCTGTCGCGGCTTTCCCAAAAGGTGGTCTTCCTGGTCACCATAATTTCCCTCTGGCGAGCGTCGGAACTGGCCGTGCTTTCCAGTAAACTTCCCTTTCTGATAGTCCACCAAGACAAGGTTGTACTGCGGCCGGTGCCCTCCTTCTTGCCGAAGGTGGTCTCTTCATTCCACTTAAACCAGGACATCGCCTTACCGTCCCTCTGTCCGGCTCCGGTCCACCAGGTGGAACGGCCTTTGCATAAGCTCAACCTGGTCAGGGCCCTCAGGATCTACCTGTCCAGGACAGCGCCATTCCGACAGGCGGACGCTCTGTTTCTTCTCACGTCCGGACGGCTCAAATGGAAACTGGCATCCAAGGCCACCTTGGCCCGGTGGATTCGCTCCACCATCCTAGATGCCTACTCTTTTTCTCATACGCCTTCGCCCTCCGGGCTCAAGGCGCACTCCACCAGAGCAGTAGGAGCCTCCTGGGCTCTCAGGCACCAGGCATCGGCTCAACTAGTGTGTCAGGTGACCACGTGGTCCAGCCTGCACACCTTTACAAAGGTGCATGCTCATGCTTCGGCAGACGCAGAGCTTGGCAGGCACGTCCTTCAGGCGGCTATTGCCCACCTGTGATATCTGGCTGAAGTAAACATTTTTCAGGTGACGTTTTCCATTGTCTTTCCCGCCCAGGGACTGCTTTGGGATGTCCCATGATCCTGAGTCCCCCACAGAGGCGACGAAGAAAAGGAGAATTTTGTACACTTACCATAAATTCCTTTTCTTTTAGCCTCTAAGTGGGGGACTCAGCACCCACCCTGTTGCCCTACGGGCCATTTTGTTTTGTTGTGTGCATACGACATGTTGTTCTGCACTAGTTGCCGGCTTAGTTCTCAGGCCGGTTCTCCTATTTGTGTTTCAATGGGAGTTCTCTCCTCCTGCTTTGGCACCAAACTGGCTAGGGCTGGGTCTGCCCTGGGGGTGTATACTGCAGGGGAGGAGTTATGTTCAAGTTTGTTCATAACATTACTTAGTGTGACCTCCAGGTGGCAGGAGCATAACACCCATGGTCCTGAGTCCCCCACTTAGAGGCTAAAAGAAAAGGAATTTACGGTAAGTGTAGAAAATTCTCCTTTTTCTGTCCTACCTAACAGATTATTTCATTATACACCAAGAAACATATTTGTGAAACCAGGAAACAAATACACCAGATATAAAAAAACAAAACAATTTAGTGATGGAATTAATCATAAAATTTAAATTTGTTGTTTTCAGAAGAAGTATAATGCTTGTTAATGAGTCTTCTCACTCAAATAGTGTATGATTCTGGGATGGCAGATTGGGCTCATACGCTAGTCCAGTTATATTTCTTACATAGATTTGAGTTCAATTACCAGGGGTCCTTGCATGCTAGATGCTTTATTGTGCTCAAAATTCCATCACAGATTTTATTATATATATTTATAGTTTTGTTTTATCTCCTAGTAATAATTATTAATACACTGTTTTATTTATTTGTAACGTGTTTTGTGATTTGTTTAAATCATCAGTGCGTTTCAGCATGTATTTTAATTTAGATTATCTTCCTCACAACAAATCAGATGTTTAGTCTAAGTCATTGTTACCTCTTCCTGCACATCACTTTTATGCAGCTGTAGGCTATTGGTTTTTATTGTCTATATATATATATATATATATATATATATATATATATATATATATATATAAAAGAGAAAAAAAAACTGCACAGCACTCACAGACTAAATGTGAACTGGTGCCAGCAGGGACGCTGGGTCAAATAACTAGAAAAAGTTCTCTGCAGCACTCAGTTACTACCAATGACGTACAAATGCTAACAAGCTATATGTATATGAGAAAAAAGTTTAAAAACTTACGTTTTTTCAAAAAACTCAAAAATCTTATCTTTTTATTTCTGAAGTTCTTAGTACATACATTGGCCAATGTCTGCTTGCTCGTCAACTGCGACAAAGTGACTTCAGGTCTGATGAGTCCTATCGCTGACATTCCTGTCCTCCTTAACTTTTTCTAGTTAATCTATCTATCATTATGTTTACTTGCTGGCTAGCATGTTGGTGTACTCCTGAGGAAAAGAACAAGACTGTCTTGAAACGCGTCAAGAAATAAAGACACGGAAAAAATATCTTCTGAACGTCTGTTCTTTGTTCCACATCCAGCAGCGCGGACCATATTATTTGTGTCCTTTGGGATATCACATTAGCCACCTTGAGTGGAGAGTCATTCGATGCTGGGTTAAAACACTGATACCGCTTGTAGGTCACACAACCGACCAAGGTGAGCAGTTAGTGCACTGCATGTACTACATTAATAAGGAGATAAGACCCATTGCGCCCATCTCTATCCATTCATATGAGAAGTGAATGAATCACTGGTGGCCCGGAAAGATGGAAATATGAAGATGGGTATTTTGACTGTGTACTGAACAGAAAACTTAATAGTACTTTAAGAAGTTTGAATAAAAACCTGTGCAGTGCTTCTGTTGAGGAACAGCAATGTCGATGCCTGTTTGGCAGAGGGGCATGATTGCTTTGGAAAAAAAATACTAAGGGAAAATGAATTCTTTGGGGAATGTAATTTAAATGAGTGATTTCAAGGGAGGGAGTAAAATTCTGTTTTGTAGCTGGAGTAGATGCCCTCTTCTAACCCAGGCATCGAGTGCAGAGAGCCACACATCCCAGAGCAGAAGGAGACTGCCACCCAACCTGATGGGATTTCTGGTGAGAGTGCCCTGTTTTGCAGAGGACAATCTGTTGGATCTGGACGTTCTTTTTTTGCTGATCACGTGGTCAACCAGAAGGGTCTGGTTTGAAAGAAGTCCTTTTTTTCTCTTGCTTTGCAGGAACAAATCTAAAGAAGTCACCTACTGGGGTGAGCATTTGAATTTGGGTTGAGGAATTGAAGTGCTTTTACTAGTTACTGGAATAAGGTCCTTCTTCTCTCCATGCACATCTTGCTACGGTGGACGAGCAATTTGAAGATAGGTGGCAAGGTCTATCCACTTGGTTTCCCAAAAGCTTTACATGCGTTAAGGCAGTAGTGGACCACAAGGACCGCCAACAGGTCATGTTTTCAGGATTTCTTTAGTATTGCACAGGTGTTAATATCACCTGCACAGGTGATGATTCCAACCCCTGTGCAATGCAAAAGAAATTTTGAAAACATGACCTGTTGGCGGCCCTTGAAGCCTGGAGTTCCTCACCCCTACGTTAGGAAGTTGGGGTCCTCCTTTATAGACCAGCAAGGATATAGTGTGATGTATGTATTACAACACCGTAGCATTTCTACTCTGTTCCATGAATCACACACTTTAAATGTGTTCCCCATTTTCTTTCTATTAAATGATGACAGCAAATTTAAGATACAAACAGATATGGGAATATACCTATGTCTGCTTCTAAAACTTAGTAGCTTGTTTCCAATT
Organism: Allobates femoralis; assembly: GCA_033576535.1. Lineage (NCBI taxonomy): Eukaryota > Metazoa > Chordata > Amphibia > Anura > Aromobatidae > Allobates > Allobates femoralis. The sequence goes on along the minus strand of JARQOC010000004.1, from coordinate 221,793,558 downwards.
TATAGGTGTAACTTGCTGAGAAGTAACTTTATTTTTATTTTTTTTTGCTTGGTGTCAAAACTTCTAGTAGCAATAGATAGCATACACCCCATGGGTTACACCCCATGGTTTACTGTATCCTCACCATGAAATGTTTACCTTCAGATACAATGGCAATACGCAAGTAAGTAAATGGCATTTAAGTTAGGCTGGAAGTGCCTATTCAGGGAGAAAATTATGTTCTATTCAATGATCTGTAACTATCAATTGCTCACCACCCAGTGAGCGGGTTGTGCTCACTTTTACCTGCACCTTGAGTGACAGCCAGTTCTGCAGACTGTGCGTGCATGTGTGAACCAGTCAAGGGTAGGGGCGTGATGATGGCCGTGCTTAATATACATAAATAAATGTATTATATATAAAATAATAATAATGTATTTAATAATAAATACAGATTAATCTAGAGGCTTACGTACACTAAATAAAAAGACAAAAACACATGCATGTTTTTCTCACTATTTGACATGACCTGAAACCTTTCCTATTTTAAGGTCAGTTAGCATTACCATAATTATTTGCCAAATGCCAGAATAATTAGAGAATGTTTTAGGCATATTTATTACTTTCTGCAGTCACATACATTTAATTAATATTTGGTACCATTGCCCTTAAACTGTATGATTTGGGTCAAACGTTCTGGATATTTTTGCATTAGCTTCTCACAGTAGTTTGTAGGAATTTGGTCCCATTCCTCCTGAAAGAATTGGTAACTGAGCCATGTTTCTAGGTCGCCTTGCTTGCACCTGCCTTTTCACTTAGCTAGCTTTGTCCCTACATTTGAGGTCAGTGCTTTGTGATGGCCTCTCTAAAACATTGACTTTGTTATCCTTAAGCCACCTTGTAACCATTTAGAAGACCCATTTTCACCCAAGCTTTAACTTCCTGGCTGATATCTTATAGATATTGCTTCAGTATTGCCACGTAATCTTCTTTCCTCATGATGCCATCATTTTTGTGAAGTACACTAGTTCATCCTGCAGCAAAACAACCCCAAAACATGATGCTGGCACCCCCTTGTTTCACAGTTGAGATGGTGTTCTTAGACTTCCAAGCTTCTTCCTCTTTCCTCCAAACGTTACAAAATGGTCATTACGGCCAAACAGTTCAATTTTAGTTTTCTCAGACCACAGGACACGTCTCCATGTATGTAGGTCTTTGTTTCTGTGTGCATTTGCAATCATTATTCTGGCTTTTTCTTTTTCGCTCCATTGGGAGACCCAGACATTGGGTGTATAGCTTCCGCCTCTGGAGGACACACAAAGTACTACTCTTAAATAAAGTGTAGCCCCTCCCCTACTGCCTATACACCCCCTCTAGGAGAAATCCCATCAGTTCTTAGCTTTGTGTTGAAGGAGGCACACTCTGCACTCATCCACTCTCACTGTAGTCTTTCTCACTCTCAATGGAGAGTGTCGGATGGAAGAAAAGTGGATTCATATGGATCCACAGCATGTCTCCTTCCTCACCCTCGGGCAGGTTGAGGTACTCTTGGGGTACAACAGGCTGGAGCCCTCATGCTGCTTTTCCTTCTCCATTCCTTAGGGGCTCTGGAGAAGTGGGATCGTTAAGGGCTTCCATATAATCTGGAGCTCAGACTCCATCCACAGCATCTTGAGATCTGCTGGCCGGAGTTATGGACCCCCAGGGGATCGGCCCCTGCACCTATTGAGGTACTCTGGGGGGTTTTGTGCTGCTGCTGCAGCCCGGTCTTTTCCACCTGGGGGTGGTCGCTGTCTCTCCTGGGACTCTGGGGCTTCCTGCTCTCAGATCCCTTCAGCGCTGCGGGTTTTTCGGTGCCTCCGTGTGGCACCGCGCTCCCCCGCTCCCAAGCGCTGGCTGACCGAACTAATTGAGGCCCCGGCTTGGCCACGGCCTACTTTTCTGCCCGGAGCCCGGGCTCTGCAGGAGGCGGGATCGGCCACCTTTTTCGGGCGGTCTTACAGGCCCGGCCACTCCCATCCAGGATGGCTGCCTCCTGTCCCAGCAGGGGAGAGGTGTTGCCCTCCGAATTCCCGCGCCGCTTTAGCCACGCCCTCTCTCTCAGCGTCGGCGGCCATCTTTGCTTTGGGCACAGTCTGCTCTCTGCATCTTCTCCAGGACCTTGCTGCTTCTAGGACTCAGCGCGGCTTCCGGAGGGCACACACGATCTTTCTATTAGGCTGGTAAGTCACCCCAGGTTCTCTGGTGGTGCCTTCCTCCCCCTGCTTCCCCCTCTCTAGTGTTTTCCCTGTAGGAAGACTCTAACTGGAGGCGACATGTCTTCCACCAGGAGCAAAGCCCCTAAGGTGCAGACATTTTATTCCTCTTACACTGCTTGCAAGATCCTGCTGCCTGCTTGTTCTGTCTTTCCTCACTGTTCTGCCTGCACCTCTCATGAGGCTGCGGCCGAGGTTGACCATGGGGCTCCCCCCAGCTCTGCTACTACAGAGCCTTCCCAATCTACCAGCCGTACTGCAGTGGCTTCGGCCAACTCTCTCGCAGGATGCTGTGGCTGCGAGATTGGAAAGCTGATGCCACTTCCAAAAAGTTTCTCCAAGGACTCCCGTTCGCGGGGAACAGGCTTTTTGGAGAGCAATTGGACGACATTATTAAGGAGTCCACGGGTGGGAAGTCCACCTCCTTACCCCAATCAAAGACGCAGAAGTCTGGCCAGCGTCAGATGCACGCCAAATTTCGGTCATTTAGTCCCTCTTCAAAGCCCGCCTCTTCCTCATCTCGTTCAGAGAAGGATCAGAAATCAAACAGAACATGAAGGAACAAGCCTCAACAGAAGAAGCCCGCCCGCGCCTCCACCGCCAAGGCTGCCTCTTCATGACTCGCCGCCTCCCCCAGCAACATCCTCGGTCGGTGGCAGGCTCTCCCGCTTTGGAGACGTCTGGCGCAATCTCGTCCAAGACCGATTGGGTGGTAGATGTTATCTCCCACGGCTACATGATAGAGCTAACCTCGCGTCCTCCGACTCGCTTCTGTCTCTCTTCGCCCCCGCCATCAAGAGCCTCTGCCTTTCGTCAGGCGCTGGACGCCTTGAGACGGGACGGGGTCGTGATCCAGGTTCCCTCCGAGGAACGTTTCCAGGGGTTCTATTCGAACCTCTTCACGGTTCCCAAGAAGGACGGGTTGGTAACACCTGTTTTGGATCTCAAGCTTCTCAACTGGCACGTGAAGGTCAGGTCTTTCCGCATGGAGTCTCTGCGGTCTGTGATCGCGTCACTATCTCAGGGGGACTTCCTGGCCTCAGTGGATGTCAAGGATGCCTATCTGCATGTCCCCATCGCTACTGCACATCAATGTTGGCTGAGGTTTGCGGTAGGGGAGGAGCACTTTGTTTGTGGCTCTGCCCTTCGGCCTTGCTTCGGGACCGAGGGTTTTCACCAAGGTGATGGCAGCAATGGTGGCTGTCCTGCAGTCTCAGGGCCACGCAGTGACTCCATACTTGAACGATCTGTTGGTCAGAGCCCCCTCTGCGGAGCAGTGTCAACGGAGTCTCTCAATAACTCTGAACACTCTGCAGCTCTTCGGGTGGTTGATCAACGTACCGAAGTCGGTTGTCCTTCCTGCTCAGACGATAACCTATCTAGGCATGGACTTTCACACTGCTCCGGCTCGGATCTTTCTGCCTTTCGACAAGCAGTTGTCAATTCAGGAAGAGGTCCAGTTCTTTCTGCAGTCAGACTTGGTATCCATCAGGCGTCTGATGCATGTTCTGGGGAAGATGGTGGCGACCATAGAAGCAGTACCCTTTGCGCAATTCCACCTGCGTCCGCTGCAATTGCAGATCCTGCGCGGATGGAACAAGAATCCTTAGTCTCTCGACCCGCACATCCATCTGTCGCCGTCAACGAAGGACTCTCTACATTGGTGGCTGCTTCCCACGTCTCTGTCTCGAGGCAGATGCTTTCTGCCCCCCTCTTGGTTAGTAGTGACCACGGACGCAAGCCTTCTGGGTTGGGGGCGCCGTGTTTCTTCACCACAGAGCTCAGGGCACCTGGACGGAGCAGGAATCCGCTCCCTTCAGATCAACGTCCTGGAGATTCGGGCCATTTACTTGGCTCTACTGGCCTTTCAGAGATTCCTGGTGGGGAATCAGATTCGGATGCAATCCGACAACGCAACCTCGGTCGCTTACATAAACCACCAGGGAGGCACACGCAGCCCTCAAGCCTTCGCGGAGGTCCAGCGTATCCTACAATGGGTCGAGGACAACGACTCGTCCATCTCGGCAGTTCACGTTCTCGGGGTGGACAATTGGGAAGCCGACTATCTGAGTCGGCAAGGTATGGACGTGGGCGAATGGGCCCTCCACACAGACATGTTTCTGCACATCTGCGCCAGATGGGGATCTCCGGATGTGGACCTGATAGCCTCTCGGTTGAACTACAAGGTTCTGACCTTCATGTCTCGGTCTCGAGACAGCAAGGCCGTGGGGACGGACGCTCTGGTCCAGGATTGGTCCCAGTTTCGCCTCCCCTACGTGTTTCCTCCATTGCCCCTGTTGCCCAGGGTTCTTCGTAAACTCAGGACGGAATGTTGTCAAGCCCTGCTCATCGCCCCAGACTGGCCCAGGAGGGCCTGGTATCCGGGCCTTCTACAGCTCTCGGCAGGGGACCCGTGGAAGCTCCCAACCCAGCCAGACCTCTTGTCACAAGGTCCATTCTTCCACCACAATTCAGCGGCCCTCAGCCTGACTTTGTGGCACTTGAAGAATGGTTGCTGACATCTTGTGGCTTTTCTTCCGAAGTTGCCGCAACCATGAGACGAGCCAGAAAATCTGCATCGGCTAGGATTTACAGAAGAGTCTGGAAGATCTTCTTTTCCTGGTGCCGTCTCAACGGAAAGTCTCCTTGGCCTTTCTCTCTTCCAACCCTTCTTGATTTCCTTCAATCAGGGCTACATAAGGGTTTGGCCCTTAGCTCCCTCAAAGGACAGATCTCTGCTCTCTCTGTTCTCTTCAACAAACGTCTGGCTATCCTTCCTCAGGTAAAGATGTTTGTGCAAGGGGCAAATCACATCATTCCCCCCTACAGACGTCCTTTGGACCCCTGGGACCTTAATCTGGTCCTTGCGGCATTGCAAAAACAGCCTTTCGAACCTCTGAGGGAGGTGTCTTTCTCCAGGCTCTTTCAGAAAGTTGCCTTTCTTGTGGCCATTACCTCTCTGCGGAGAGTTTCAGAGCTGGCAGCCCTGTCTTGCAAATCTCCATTCCTAGTGATTCACCAGGATAAAGTGGTGCTCCGGCCTGTGGCAGAGTTCTTACCCAAGGTGCTTTCTCCGTTTCACTTGAACCAGGACATTGTCCTGCCGTCATTTTGTCCTAATCCTGTTCACCTGTATGAGAAATCTCTCCATACTTTGGACCTGGTCAGGGCTGTCAGGATTTATGTCTCCCGCACGGCTTCTTTTCGCCGCTCGGATGCCTTGTTCGTCCTTTCGACAGGCCAGAATAGAGGGGAGCCGGCCTCCAGGTCATCCTTGGCCCGGTGGATCAAGGCTTCTATTCAGGAGGCCTACATTGCCTCTGGTATGCCTTTGCCTGCTGGGATTAAGGTGCATTCCACAAGGGCTGTGGGTGCCTCGTGGGCCTTACGTCATCAGGCCACGCCACAACAGGTGTGTCAGGCGGCCACTTGGTCCAGCCTGCACACATTCACGAAACATCAGATTCATGCGTATGCCTCTGCAGACGCTAATGTGGGCAGACGGATCCTTCAGGCGGCGGTCGCTCACCTATGATTATCTCTGCCATACTTGGGTCTTCTCCCACCCAGGGATAACTTTTGGACATCCCAATGTCTGGGTCTCCCAATGGAGCGAAAAAGAAAAAGAGAATTTTGTTTACCGTAAATTCTTTTTCTTCTAGCTCCTAATTGGGAGACCCAGCACCCACCCTGTTGCCTTTTGGGCTTTGTTTGTCCTTTTAAGTGGTGGTGTTATTCATGTCTCTTTTATGGCCCTATTGGCCGACAATTCATAACCGGACCTTTCGGTCTTGGTGTGGGTTTATCCTCCTTCCTGCTTGTGCACCGAACTGATGGGATTTCTCCTAGAGGGGGTGTATAGGCAGTAGGGGAGGGGCTACACTTTTTATTTAAGTGTAGTACTTTCTGTGTCCTCCGGAGGCGGAAGCTATGCACCCAATGTCTCGGTCTCCCAATTAGGAGCTAGAAGAAAAAGAATTTACGGTAAGTAAACAAAATTCTCTTTTTTATGTTTCTTTTGGAGTAATGGCTTCTTTCTGGCAGAGTGGCCTTTCAGCCTATGTTGATACAGTATTCGTTTCACTGTGCATAATGACACAATCTTACCAGCTTCCAATATCCTCTTCATAAGGTATTTTGCTTTTGTTGTTGGGTTGATATTCACAAGGCGGACCAAAGCATCTCTGGGACACGGAACCCATCTCGTTCCTGTGTGGTATGATGGCTGAGCATACTCATCTTGTTTGTACTTGCGTATAATTTGTTTGTATAGATGATTGAAGCATCTTCAGTTATCTGGAAATTGCACTCAAGGATGAACCAGTGAACCATACTTGTGCAAGTCAACAATTATCTTCCTCCTATCTTGGCTGATTTCTTTAAGCCGGCTTCAGACTGCGTGTCTGATCCGATCCGTAGCTGTCCGCTTGAAGCAGACAGCCGCGGACCGGATCAGCACACAGGACTGGGGGGCTATTATGCCCTCCGATCCTGTGTGCAGCCGCACGCAGCTGAACCAGCTGACAGGTCTCTCTCTCTATTCTGGCATTTGACAAATATAAATTATTATGGTAATCTTAATTGATCTAAAACGGTAAAGGTTTATTCTGACATGCATATGTGTCTTTTTATAGTGTATGCTAACTTATGTTTTCAACTGTATATGTATGTGTATATATGTATATTTGTGTTTATGTGTAATATATATATATATACAGTGCCTACAAGTAGTATTCAACCCCCTGCAGATGTAGCTGGTTAGCACATGCGGAATTAACTTGGCATTGTGACATTTTGGACTGTAGATCAGCCTGGAAGTGGGAAATGCAGTGCCACAATAATTATTTTTTTTTAATGCGTTAAAAGTTAATTCAGAGGGTCATTTATTATTCAACCCCTCAAACCACCAGAATTCTGTTTGGTCCCCCTAAAGTATTAAGAAGTAATTCAGGCACAAATAACAATGAGCTTCACATGTGTGGATTAATTATCTCTTTTGCCAGCCTTTTCTGACTATTTAAGACCCTCCCCAAACTTGTGAACAGCACTCATACATGGTCAACATGGGAAAGACAAAGGAGCATTCCAAGGCCATCAGAGACAAGATCGTGGAAGGTCACAAGGCTGGCAAGGGGTACAAAACCCTTTCCAAGGAATTGGGCCTACCTGTCTCCACTGTTGGGAGCATCATCTGGAAGTGGAAGGCTTATGGAACTACTGTTAGCCTTCCACGGCCTGGACAGCCTTTGAAAGTTTCCTCCCGTGCCGAGGCCAGGCTTGTCTGAAGAGTCAAGGCTAACCCAAGGACAACAAGGAAGGAGCTCCGGGAAGATCTCATGGCAGCGGGGACATTGGTTTTAGTCAATACCATAAGTAACGTACTCCACCGCAATGGTCTCCGTTCCAGACGAGCACGTAAGGTTCCTTTACTTTCAAAGCGTCATGTCAAGGCTCGTCTACAGTTTGCTCATGATCACTTGGAGGACTCTGAGACAGACTGGTTCAAGGTTCTATGGTCTGATGAGACCAAGATCGAGATCTTTGGTGCCAACCACACACGTGACGTTTGGAGACTGGATGGCACTGCATACGACCCCAAGAATACCATCCCTACAGTCAAGCATGGTGGTGGCAGCATCATGCTGTGGGGCTGTTTCTCAGCCAAGGGGCCTGGCCATCTGGTCCGCATCCATGGGAAGATGGATAGCACAGCCTACCTGGAGATTTTGGCCAAGAACCTCCGCTCCTCCATCAAGGATCTTAAGATGGGTCGTAATTTCATCTTCCAACAAGACAACGACCCAAGGCACACAGCCAAGAAAACCAAGGCCTGGTTCAAGAGGGAAAAAATCAAGGTGTTGGAGTGGCCTAGTCAGTCTCCTGACCTTAACCCAATTGAAAACTTGTGGAAGGAGCTCAAGATTAAAGTTCACATGAGACACCCAAAGAACCTAGATAACTTGGAGAAGATCTGCATGGAGGAGTGGGCCAAGATAACTCCAGAGACCTGTGCCGGCCTGATCAGGTCTTATAAAAGACGATTATTAGCTGTAATTGCAAACAAGGGTTATTCCACAAAATATTAAACCTAGGGGTTGAATAATAATTGACCCACACTTTTATGTTTAAAATTTATAAAAATTCAACTGAGCAACATAACTTTTTGGTTTGTAAGATTTATGCTTCTGTTAATAAATCCTACTCTCGTTTGCAGTTTGAAGGCTCCAGCTTATTGGCATCTTATCAAACCAGCTAAATCTGCAGGGGGTTGAATACTACTTGTAGGCACTGTATATATATATATATATCTTTTTTATGTTGGAATAGAATAAATTATTTCTTTGTGCAGAAAAGAATCTATCTTTTGGCTGCGAATGCTAAATTGTATATCCTTTCAGAAATATCGCATTTATTTACTCTATTTTTAGGTGGTGCGTTCAGGTCAGAAGGTGTTGGCGAAAAAGGCTGCACAGACTGGAGAGAAGAAAAGTGGAGGCTGGTTTGGAGGGTTTTGGGGGAAGAAAGAAGCCTCTAAAAAAGAAGACTCTGAAGAGCTTTCTGTACCTGAAAGTAATTTTAACCAAAATGACACATTTTTATTACCGTATTTTTCGCATTATAAGATGCACTTTTGTTCCCCAACATTTTGGGGGAAAGTGGGGGGTGCATCTTATAGTGTGAAACAATACTTATGTGGTGGGGGGGGGGCTGTGGAGCGGTGTCCGGGGGCTCTCAGGAGGCTGGAGGAGGTTGCAGCAGCGGCCCCGTGGTCACGTGGGGCTGCTCATTATCTCCTGTAATATGCACTGCTTCCCGCTGTCAATCACCAACGGGAGCAGCCCATACTACAGGAGCGGGACCGCAGCCCAGAGGCTGTGGTCCCATGTGGATAGTCAGTGCTTTCCACGCAATGAAAGTGTGGAAGGCACTGACTATCCCAGGGAGCACAATCATACTCACCGCTCTCCTCGCTCCCTGCTGTCACCGCCATCCCCGCTGTCTTGCCGGCATCCGGGTCTTGTGAGCGTCGCTGCAGAGTGACATCATCACCTGCGCGCTGCTCACAGTACCCGGATGCCGCCACAGCACAGAGAGTGGTGATGGCGCGGATGGCAAGGGAGCGAGGAGAGGGGTGAGTATGACATTGTTTATTATTTTAAATGTGCGGCAGCCTTATGGGGAGTGTGCCAGCCTTATGGGCAGTGTGCCAGCATTATATGGGGACTGTGTGCCAACATGGGGGACTGTGCCAGGATGGGAGGGACAGTGTGCCAAAATGAAGGCTATGTGGGGGATATATATACCAGGTTGGAGGATATATAGATAAGACGGACACTGGCATTATAAGGTGAACCCCATTTAACATTAAAAATGTTTTTTTTCCTCTTTTTCCTTCATCAAATGTGGGGGGTGCGTCTTATAATCCGGTGCGTCTTATAAAGTGAAAAATACGGTATGTTATATACTTCTGTAAGGCTGCTTTCATATCAGCGGTAAATGTAATTCGACACCGATTCGGCAAGCCCCATTCATTCTCTATGGGGCTTGCAGTCAGGTGCGGTTTTGCCGAATCCGGCACTTGCGGCACCGCAAACATAAAACGCAGCTAGCTATCTCTAAACTGATGGTGGATCCGTTAAAAAAAAAAGTCCGTGGACATCAGTTGGCATCCGTTTGAACAGATCAGTGCCTGTCCGTGTGGTCCTTGTAAATCAAGGATCCACACGGATGTGAAATTTATGCATTGTGAAGGCAGCCTTAACTGAAATGGTACCAAAAATACTTTGCTGTGTGGCTAATGTGTGATCACAGAATATAATTACACTCTTTACAATGCTGAACACCATTCATAATGAGGGTGGTAGGGGCTTTTTGTGCTGTTTTAGGTTAACAAGAGGGCCTCTGTGCAACTTTTACAGCATACTGTGGTGACAGATCCACTTAAACACACTTTTTGTTTTTGATGTCCTTAAATTTATTGATGCCCTGATTTTCCACTCTTCAGTCAATTGATTTGAAGACAAGTCCTTCAAGGGCTTTATGAAGTGCATGCTGCAATTTTAATGACTAACCAAACTTCCCTTATTAACATTTTTTTTCTCTGCCTGCAGTATTGTAAGGGATTATTCACACTTGTGGTTTTTTTTTTTACCACTTTTTTGCAAGGGTAAAAGCTGTGGCACTTTACCAGCAGAGTGAATGAGATTTCTGAAATCTCATACACATGCTGCTTTTTTTATTTGTGAATTTGAACCATTAGAGCATTTTTCAAATCTGTTGCATTTTAATTTTCAGCAATTTTGCAGCGCTTTTCACTCATTCTAATGTATTGGAAAAAGACTCCACTAATAATGCTTAAAAAATGCATGTAAAAATAACTTTTTTTTTAAGCACTGTTTTTCCTGCCAACACACTAGTACAGATAAATATTCCACAAATATTCCATGTGCACATATTCGAACTGTGATTCAGGTGAAGCTTCGTTCTTTTGACCAAAAAATGAGGATATAAGTGATCTTTGATAAAAATATAATCGCCTTATCATGTTTGTCTGTCTCTCTGTAAGGAAATACCACGTCGCTGTTTGGTCGCCGCTGAGTGCGGCGATCAATCTGTGACAGGCGCAGTCTGGCTGCAAATTGCCGTGGGATTTGAACCACGCACGCCAACGCTACCGTCGGGAGATCAGCGGCGCTAGCCGCTCATCTCCCGATGGTAGCCGCGGGTCATCTCCTGCCGCACAGAGGTTAGTAGCGACGCAGCTGGGGGATAACCGTCATCAGCCGATCATCTCCCCGGCCGCCCGCAGCGGAAGTACCCAGACCAGCGCTAGTGCACCATCGACCAGGCCCCCGCTGTGAGATCACTGTCACGGAGGTCAGCGGCGACGGAGCCGGGGGATGACTAGCGTTAGCTGGTCATCTCCCGGCCGCCCACAGCGGAAGTACCCCAACTGGTGCTAGCGATCTCGCTCAGTATGACAATCTCACCAGCGACTACGTACTGACGCTCCAGCGATCCCTACCAGGTTGCATCGTTTGTCGGGATCGCTGGAGCGTCACCAAGTGTGACGGTACCTTACTGATCGCTCGTGAGGTGTCACACGTGCAGATATATTGAACGAAGCCACGTCGCTGATTGGGAAAATCCTATGTATTCATTGCATTATTTTTAAATCTTTATGAATACACTCTATATATTTTATAGAATACCTGATGCGTTAGAATCGGGCCACCATCTAGATGATAAAAATTGCCCATATATATGAAAAATATATATATTTAACGTATATGCTCTTTTTTTCGTATGTCCTTTTTTTTGCTTTTAGATATTGATGACTTGATGACACACGAGGAAAAGAAGAAACTCTTTACTGCAATTGGCTACAGTGAAAGCTCCCACAATCTCTGTTTGCCCAGAACGGTAAGCAGACTTTTACAGGTGCTTCGAGCTTTGAATAAAAAAAATTCTTAGTTTTCATTAGATGGTATCTATTACCAGATTTTACTACACAAACTGCCTATGTTATTACATACCTAGCCAGAGTCCTACTCTACACTGATGAGGGGCAACACCCCAAAACAGCTGTCTGTGGATGGATACCTGGCCTTGGTATTTCCTTGTCATATCTTTAAGCTCGTAAAGAGCTGAATATTGACTCAAAGGGCCACTTGTTATGGTGGTCTCCTCAAAGAGCTACCCCATGAGTAGGTCCTTCCCTGGAGGGATATCTGGCTAGTCCTGTGTTGAGACTCCTAAATGAGGCTCCACAGACGCTATTTGCATATTCATAATTCCCAGGGGGCAATGCGCCTAGGAATTTTCTGTGTTGAGCGCTTTAGCCGCTGCCCGCAATGTTTTCTTGGACTGGTCTCCCTGAGATCAGTGATCGTTTCGTGTTGTTACGTTATTACATAGATCTCTTAGACCTGATGAAAACGGAAATCCAGGTCATGAGGTCAGTATTGTTTTATGTTTATACTGTTGAGTTCCAAGTGCTCACAAAACATCTAGATAAATTCCTTGAGGGGTGCAGTTTCCAAAATTGGGTTACTTTGTGGGGGTTTTCCACTGTTTAGGCACATCAGGGTGTCTCTAAATGTACATGGTGTCAGCTAATGATTCCAGCCAATTTTCCGTTCAAAAAGTCAAATAGTGCTCCTTCCCTTCCGAGCCCTGCCATGCACCCAAACAGTAGTTTTTCACCACATATGGATTATTGTGAAAAAAGGGATTTTCAGCTCACCACTATGATGACCATGTATGGATACCATTGGTTGGCATCTTTTAGTGATGGGGGATAGATTATACAGGGTTTATGAACATGGAGGACTACCTGACACAAGGTTTAGTGGTTCTCTAGTGATAATTTTCTGCTGATAAAGTTATTTTAACAAAATTATACCAAGTTGATAAGTGGCACTTTCCAGGTATCGGGATCTCTCTCCCTACATCAAGCTGTTCTCATGTTGGTTGGCAAAATCATGGTGACCTATTTCGTTTAAAGAGCATTTTATTGCACTTTACAATCAAGCTATTCTACAAATCAGAAGTTAAAATCTGATGATTGTAAATTGCCAATACTAGCTGAAGGCTTCTTTCAATGTAGGCATTGCTTTGGGTCATTGTATAGCTCAAATCAATCACCTCCTGAAATTAATGCAAAATGGGGGGGTGGAATAAGCCTTCCTTATGTAACATTCCTCTCTTCTGGTGCAGTCTTTCTTCTTCATCAGTAATAAAGCACCATCAGATCATGACTTTTTTTGTCTACCATTCATTATGGTGAACTTGTGCAGTCCATCTGACTCTGGCATCTTTTCATTTGCTTTAAACATTAAAAATGTTCTTTTTCTAAATATGTTTAAATTTGTTACTGTAATTTTTAAATCAAAATTTGTTAATTTGCAGTATCCTTTATATGTCCATAATCCTTTATTACCCTCAATGCACTTTATTTGCTTTAAAAATCTGCTTATAGGGGTTCTCCACCTCTTAAGAATCTTTTTTTTTAATGCGTATAATAATTAGAGCTATAAAATAAGTTTTTCTGTTGATTTTATTTACAAAATTTGCACTTTTTGCCACGTATATCCTTCTGGTTTTCTGTTGTTGGCTGCAGAATGAGTTTACTGAGAATCTGTCAGTTGGCCTCCTGTGGCAATCTGATGAAGATTTTGTAACTCATTTATCTGTTTCATTTATCTGTTTGTTCTGGTGCTGCTCTCAATTTTTTTGCACAGGCTACTCAACAGATGTCGTCTGTGGTCATAAAAAATCTGTGTGAAGGTCAGAAATAAACAGATAAGCATTACAGACTACTATCAGATTGTTATAGTGGGCCCTCCCTTTTATGCAAGCTGACGACATCCCCCACACGTCGGCTAATCTGATCAGCTCATCTGTAGCTAACTTCACTAATCGAATCAGTGATCCAATCAGCACTGTCCAAAGCACTGAGGCGGGGATCGCACTGTTCCCCGCCGGCATAGGCGACCCGTGATTCAATCACGGGGCCTCAATGAATTACCATGACAGTGCGAGGTCAACCGATGGCCCCGGATGCCGTCATGAATCACTTCCTGTCGGCAATGCCCAAATGACGGCCCCGTCAAAAAGTGATCATTTGTGCTGTGCAGAGGGATGCTGAAGCATCTCTGTATAACAGTAGTGATCACGCTGTGCATTGCTAAGGTGCACTTAGGGGCAAATGTTTTTAAAAAAATACTTTTTTTTTTTTTTTTTTTTTTTTAAAACAAGCCATCATACGTCTGGTGGGACATTTATATGGATACATCTAAATAAAATGGGAGTATTTGGTGATATCAATTTCCTGTTTGTGGCACATAAGTGTATGGAAAAGGGAAAACTTTTCCAGATGGGTGGTGACCATGGCGGCCATTTTAAAGTTGGCCATTTTGGATCCAACTTTATTTTTTTTCAATGGAAGAGGGTCATGTGACACATCAAACTTATTGAGGCTTTCACAAAAAAACAATGGTGTGCTTAGTTTTAACGTAACTTTATTGTTTCATGAGTTATTTACAAGTTTCTCTTTGTTTACAGCTATTGACATGTCGCAGAGTTTAACACATGAGGAGCTGATAGAAATTGTGTTGCTATCTGGTGAACGCAGTACCTGGGTCATTGCAGCAGATTTCAATGCAAGACACCCTAGAAGACCACCCATCTCCCATGCTACAGTTAGCAAACTGGTTGCCAAATTTCGTGAAACAAGTTGGATTTGTCAAAATGTGGATGCAAGAAAACGGTCACTAATGAAGAAACATCAGTGGTAGTCCTAGCTTCATTCAGCAAGAGCCCACAGCTTAGTACTTGCCACATGTCACTGGAGAGTGGCATCAGTTAAACATCCCTTCAGCGGATATTAGCTACTCACAAATGGCACCCTTACAAAATCCAGATGCTACAGCATGTCAATGAAGATGACCCACATCGGTGCACTGAATATGTAGAATGGGCAAAACAAAAATTGGAACAGGACCCTCAGTTTACACAGAACATTATGTTCAGTGATGAGGCAAACATTTTTGTGAATGGCGAAGTTAACAAACAAAATTACCGCTATTGGCTATTGATCTGCCACTAACCCACAGTGGATAGATCCCTCCAAGACTGCTGGAACACAAAAATTGATGGTATGGTGTGGTATATGGGGTACAAAGATATTGGGGCCATTCTTCATCAATGGAAACATCAATGCCACTGGATATCTGGAATTACTACATGCCTTCTTTGTGCACTGAAGATGGCACGTACCCTGAGCTTTTCCAACAAGATGGTGCACCACCACATTATGGGTGTCCGGTCCGAGCATTCCTACATGAACAGTTTCCTGGAAAGTTGATTGGTCGTCGTGGGCCAGTTGAATGGCCACCAAGGTCTCCCGATCTGACCCCCTTAGACTGTTATCTTTGGGATCATCTGAAAGCAATTGTGTATGCTGTGAAGATACGAGATGTGCAGCATCTGAAACAACGGATACTGGGAGCCTGTGCTAGCATTTCTTCTGCGGTGTTGCCATCAGTGTGTCAGGAATGTGAGAAGAGGGTTGCATTGATAATCCAACACAATGGGCAGCACTTTG
Source organism: Allobates femoralis (assembly GCA_033576535.1). Taxonomy (NCBI): domain Eukaryota; kingdom Metazoa; phylum Chordata; class Amphibia; order Anura; family Aromobatidae; genus Allobates; species Allobates femoralis. Next base: position 221,778,216 of record JARQOC010000004.1, on the reverse strand, counting down.
AACACATTTTATAAGTGATCATAAACTTGTAAATAACTCATGAAAGAATAAAGTTCCGTTAAAACGAAGCACACCATTGTTTTTATTATTAAATTCTCAATAAGTTTAATGTGCCACATGACCCTGTTCCCATTTAAAAAAAATAAAGTTGGATCCAAAATGGCCGACTTCATAATGGCCGCAATGGTCACCACCCACCTGGAAAAGTTTTCACCCCCCACATACTAATGTGCCACAAACAGGAAGTTGATATCAACAACCATTCCCATTTTAATTAGGTGCATCCATATAAATGGCCCACCCTGTATATTAACATAAAAATAAAAAAGTTATGGCTCTTCTTGGCAGAAGGTGAGCAAAAAGCGGAAAATCGCCTGGGGTGAAAGATTAAATACTGAAATTTGTCTGTCTATAGTACATTTTATCAGTCTTCTTGGCCAATACCTATTAAAGCCAATATTCTCTGAAAACTTTGCTATAAGGCCACATGCAGTATTTGGTGAGTTTATCTTAGTATTTTTAAGACAAAACCAGAAGTAGAACAATCAGAGGGTAAGTATAATAGAAACACGTCACCACTAATGTATTTTTTACCAACTCCTGATCTCGGTTTACAAAAACTGAGGTAACAAAACCTCCCTGAATACTGGATGTGTGGCCTAATAGACAGAGCAGCATTACCTGGCACAGCAGCATAGAATCCTGGTTCAAACAAACCTTTCAACATGGATGGCCTGAGTAATTCCTCAGTGTTGTTGTAATCAGCTGTGATGAAAATTTCAGAAGCCAATTTCCAACTTTCAGCCAGTTTGGTTCCTGCATGCAACTGGTCCAGTATTTGCTAGCACTGTGTCCTACATTTGAGACGCATGATCATTCTGTTAGAATAACTTTTTTTTTTTTGTCTCCTTTTATTTTTTTATTGCAGTATGTTGCTCATATTCTAAGTTTTCAATTAGTCAGCACATCTATAGTTATTAGAGAAGATGCCCATGCACCAGAGACATTGAAGGTGCAGATAGTTGATCTCAGCACTAAAGTCTACCAGAGACCAGGAGCACAGGCTATAAAGTGAGTGAATTGCTTATTATTCTGTGCAAATAATTGCATATATATATATTTATAATTACTGGCAATTTAATACTGGTTTATTACATGTATTAAGGCCCAATCATTTTCCAAGACTACCTATGCAGATTAGTGGCATGTAGGTGCACCCTTCTTGAATAGAGCATAGCTGCATTTAAAGTTTCCATGTACTGTATAGGTGATATACAGTATGTGTGATATAGATATATATAACAACCACATATTTAACGTGTTTGACTAATGATTGTTGCATCAAAAATATTTATTTTAAACAACAAGATCTAAAAGTAGCACCATCTATTCTGCGCTTTTTTCTCCAGCTTTAAACCTATTCTTCAGCTACTTAGAATACAAGACAAGTGGATGAGGTTTTTTAAAATTGCATTGCTATGTAGCAGAAAAAATCCACATAAAAATAAATGTCTTCTTGAGTATTCTGATCTTTGCAGTGAAAAGACAGATTTTACCTTTTGCAATGCACAAGATAAAAATAAGTGACAGAAAATATCTGCCATGGCTTGATTTACAGTCAGTATCACAACAGCGAGTAATTACAGGTTTTCAGTTGTTAAAATGGCATTGTTCTGTAGGGTTTTATTGCATACATGTGGAGCCCAGTGATTAGATGCAGTGCTTAGGGGAGTGATGTCACCGCTGCAGCTGATCAACAAAGACCAAAGAGTTGTAACACTGGACTTGGGAAGGATGAGGAAAAGATATGTTTGTATTTTTAGACCTCTGTAAAATTTCATGGTACCTTTAGGATTGCAAGAACAACCCCTGTAAAGCTAGTGTAGTCACATTGTTACAGGTGAACAAAACACATTTTATCAGTTGGGGAATGCATCAAATAATTATTAGGATATAATAATTATTAGAATGTTGACCCTGCAAAGATGTAAAAATTAAATACCGTAAAACTAGTTGTCCATGTTACATACGCTAGAAATAAGTTGCTGTTACTGTGATACATATGTACTATAGTTCAAAAAACATGGTTTATTTATCTGGTGTATTCATTTTTTGATATTTCAGAGTAGAAGCGAAACTGGACCATTGGTATGTAACAGGTCTGAAACAGCAAAATATTATTCCATCTCTTGTAAGTACAATTGGCTCCAGTGAGTCATCCCTGCTTAAGATTAAGTTTGAAACTAACCCTGAAGACCACACTGCTGACCAAGTCCTAATACTGCAGTCCCAGCCTGTGGAGATGATTTACGATGCTGTAAGTTTATCCGGCGTAGCGCTTAGGAGTACTGCATTTATTTGATGGTCGCATTTGTAGCATTTTAGGCTATCTTTGTTTGTATTTTGTAGCTTTACCTTGAGATACTCAATATCATTTGTTATTTAAAGTGAACTTGTCCCCAGGTTTTTCTCCTGTAAACTGCAGCCACCCCCAGTAAGCCCTTCTAAACAGCATTCTAGAATACAGCATGCATGTCCCTAGGCTGTTCTGTTTAACATAAAAAATGCTTTTTATTTTACTCACCTATGGGGTGGTTTGATCTGATGGGCATCGCTGATCCTTTGTCCTATGACATCCACACAGTGTCCTCCACTGCGCTCCTGCGCACGCACACGTCTCCCTGATTTACTGAGGGCAGAGTAAAGTACTGTTAAGTGCAGGCATGGGGAAAGGTCAGAGCACTCACGCATTTGCTCTGTGCTTCGCTCTTCCCTCGGCAGGGCAGGGAGAAGGGCGCGTGCGCTGTACCACAAAGGAGGACAGTGTGTCTGGGCGATGTTGGACGCATTATCCACACAAAGCAGAGGAGGAGAATGGCAATTCCTAGCAGGGAGAAGGCTCTGGAGCAGGACCAGTAACATCCATCAGATCGGACTGCCCACAGGTGAGTTTAAAGGCCCCATTACACAGCACAACATCGTTAACGACATAGCTGATACGTCACGGGTTTGGAGGCATTCCAGCGACCTTGTTACGACCTCGTTGCGTGTCACTCTGCCAAATTGTAACGATAAATCGTTGGATCGCTGATCACAGGTTTGAGAACATGTTCTGAAACCACACGATCATCGATCAGTCAACCTGCTATATCATTGTGTTTGACACCGCGATAACTATGTCGTTTACGACTTCGCTCATTCACAGCAATGAGCAGGGATCATTCGCTGGGTTGTGCGAACGATACCTGCTCACAACATGATTGGTGAGTTGTCCACAATATCTAGACGTGGGACATCTCGCCAATGATGTCAAAACTATGTCTGCAACGACCGCGCGCCCACAAGATCGTTGCCGACATCGTTCCAACGTCGTGCCGTGTAATGGTACCTTAAGAAAGGGTCTTTTTTCATACTCTAGAGATCGGCCTGGGGATTTACATACAGTATCCTAGAATACTGTACAGAAGGCCTTACTGGTGGTGGCCGCAGCTTATATGGGGAAAATCTGATTACCTGTTTACTTTAACTAAAGTGAACTCCTACTGAATTAGACCTCTGCTCTACATTATAGGAAAATTCTGCTAAGGGTGCTTTCACACTGTTTTTTTTTAAATGCGGCAGTTACGGTAAAAAAACGCATTTGCCGCATAATAGCCGCGGTTGCGGGATACTTGTCGCGGCTGCCGCACACTTACCGCGATCCACATAGACCATGCATGGGGCTTGCCGCAAGTGTGCCGCAACTGCATCTGCCGCGATTTGAAAAAAATGCTGATGTGAAAGGGGCCTAACTTATATATTCTATTTATTTAAAGAGAAACTCCGTTATGACAATTAGTCATTACACACATGAGTATTTGTCCTCTTTATTTGCTGATTATCAGAATAGAAATATTGAAGCTGTTGTTCTGAAAAAACACTAACCTTTGGGTGATAATAGAGATGGTGAATTATCAATCATATTCACTGTTGCACTTTTAGCTTACCACTTTAACTTTTATTGGTTTTGTTTTTTATATTCATTTTATAGGTCTTCATGTACAGTTTCTCTTTGATATTGTATTGCATTTACACGGTTTAATTTAGCAGTTTATTCATAGTCTGTCTGTGGCAATAAGAGATAATAGCACATCATCTGACTGTGTTGACATTAAACAATTTGTAAATTGTGCATTTAATTTAGTATATAATTAATAAGAAAATGTTAAGGTCTATGTTCACTGAACTGCATGTATGTCATGCCAGGCAACCCGTTTAAAAAAAAAAAAAAATAATATAAGTGTATGTCTAGTTTGGTGTGCAGTGATAAATGTTACTGCTCTTATTGTATTTCTCATATTAGGCCACAATAAATGCTCTAGCTGACTTTTTCCGAACACACAAAGGAATGGACTTAGAAGAGCTAACGTCTGCTACATTGATGAAACTAGAAGAGATCAAGGAGAAAACTGCGGCAGGTAAATGATTTGTTCTTGTCAATCTGTCCATCAGAGCTTGTCATGTTCATCGTGCATATATGTACTAAAACTAAATGTATAATTCCAATTCCAGTTAATGTATTTTTGCAAATCCGGTAGAATTCTGCCTTTTTTGCAAAAATGAGATGCATTACATTTGCGGCAAGATTGCATTTTGTGTACCGTAATTTATTTTGTATTGGCCACCCGGACATGTGCGGCACTTGCGTTTTCATCCAGATATTATAAAACCGGCATCCGGATCCGGATAAAAACACATGTCCGGCACTCCATTACAAAATGCTTTAGCCCGAATGCAATGTTGCTGCAAGTGTGGCGGATGCGACTTTTGCAAAAAAGGGGGAATCCTGCCGGATTTCCAATAACTCATATTGGGCAAACCTGAAGTTGAAAAGTTCAGGTTTTCCTGATCTGCGGTAACTGAAATTTACCGCAGATGTGAAAGTAGCCTTTCTCCTTTTACATCTAGACAGATTTTCCATTTAGGTATCTGGAAAAGCTTAGAATATGAATCTACAGTAACAGTATATAAAGTACAGTGTATGGGATACACCAAAATGTAGCTTCAGTTTCATAATATTGCACATTTTGCGAAGTTGATTTAGGTTAAAAACGAACAAGTTTATTAATAGATGGCAGTCACACAGACCTGTGCACAATACGCAAGTCTACAAGTCTGCAGAGCTCCTACTGCAGTTAGTTGGAGTCAAGAAATAAGAATATATAACCTACATAAATATATTTCTTTTGCATCATAATGTATTATCAATGTTCTTTTCAAACTATATAAATATACAGTACCAGGGGTGTCATGACCGCAACCAGGTCTGGGGGTACTTGGGCCTCCCAAACCCCAATGCCTGCTTCAGATGGATGTGCGCCCCCGAGGACACAGATCTAGCTCACTAACAGCAGACTTGTCTTTATAAGTTTTCTTAGCCAACCACTGCATCTACAATACTCAAGGTTGACCATTTATTGGTGTCCTCAATGCTGAAACAGAAAAGGCAGATACTTTCTCATGATGTAATACCATCATGAGGCATCTGGTTGGCTCCAAATTAATTCTGTAGCAGAACAACGACCCAAGCATGCAGCTAATCTCATTAAGAACTATCTTTAGTTTCGAAAAAGGAGTCCTACAAGTGTTAACATGACCCTCAACAACCATGCGCTCAACAAGTCTGTGTTTGGGTTACATAAAGGGACAGAAGTATTTGCTTAACCCTACATACTAGAAGATCTGTGGTTAGTTCTCAAACATGTTTGGAGGAACCTTTTCGGCCGTGTTTCTTTAGAAACTGTATACAAGTTGTACCTAGAAAAATGTATGCTATTTGAAGGCAAAGGGTAGTCACACCAAATATTTGCTGGTTTTCGATTCATCTTTTGTTCATTCATTTGGAGTTTTGTTAATTCATAACAAATTGATTACTTTGCTGATTTTTTTTTTTTCCATAAGTGCCTAACACTTTTGCACAGTACTGTATAGATTTTGATTCTGTACATTACAAAATAAATATTTTAGTATTATTGATGTAACTTTTCCCTAAGAACTTTGTGTTTAATTACTGCCAGCACTGTTGTAGGGTAGTGACCGTAATCCAAAAAAGAGGACGAAGTTGCATCACTAAGATCAACATTACCAAGTTTGCCAGGATCTGTATAAGCTTAGGGCATATTACTATGCTGTAATGAAGGTTGGCGCAGGGTGCTACACTCTTAAGGCTGGGGACCATCTGAGAGGTTCAGTGATGTGATAGTGGACTTCATACAGTCTGATCAGAAAGTTACATTTAACCCCTTCATGACCCGGGAATTTTTTGTTTTTCATTTTCGTTTTTTGCTCCCCTACTTCCAAGAGCCATAACTTTGTTTATTCTTCTGTCAATATAGACATATGACGGCTTGTTTTTTGCGGGATGAGTTGTACTTTCATATGCAATAATTTATTTTACCATATAGTGTACAGGGAAATTGCAAAAAAAATCTAAATGCAGTGAAATTGCAAAAATTGTGCAATAACACATTTGTTTTTTGGGTATTTTAGTCGTCATGTTCACTATATGGTAAAACCGACATAACGGGGTGATGCCTAGGGTCGGTACGAGTTCATAGACACCCAACATGTATACCTTTACTGGTATCTAGGTGGTGAAAAAAAATTCAGCAGTTTGAAAAAAAAAAAGGACTTTAAGCACCTTGTTCTGCGACCCGTAGCGCCCTCATTTTTCGGGATCTGGGGCTGTGAGATGGCTTATTTTTTTGCGTCTTGAGCTAACATTTCTAATGATGCCATTTTTGGGGGGATCTGCAGTTTTGATCGCCCGTTATTGCATTTTATAGCAATGTTGCGGCGACCAAAAAAACGGAATTTTGGCGTTTGGACCAATTTTTCCGTTACGGAGTTTACGGCTCTCATTAACGGATTTAATACGATGATAGATCAGGCAATTCTGAACGCGGTGATACCAAACGTGTATTTTTTATTTTATTTTTTTATTTTTTATTACCGTGTTTCCCCGAAAATAAGGCGCCCCCCGAAAGTAAGGCATGCCAGGGGGTTTAATGTGCCTGTAAATATAAGGCACCCCCCGAAAATAAGGCATGTTTCTATCTTACAATATTTTACCACAGCATGCAGCTGTGACTCCTCCAGCCTGCCCCCGCTTCCAGCCCGCCCCCCTGCTCGTGTCCCGGTGTCCATCGCTGTGAGCGGTGCCGCAGATGCATGTAGACCGGCACCGCTCTATTTTTCAAGCCGCCGCCTCTGTCCTGGCCAATCACAAGCCAGGAACTGCCCAGCGGCAAGTCAGAGGCCATTCGCTGCATGACGTCGGCTTCTGGCCTGTGATTGGCTGCCCAGTTGGCTCCTGGCTTGTGAATGGCTGGGCCAGTGGTACCTTAGACCTACGGCAACTGTGGCAAGGAGATGAGTGGTGCCATCCTCCTCGCAGCAGCGAGCACCGGGACAGCGGCGGGCAGCTGAGAGCGGCGCCGGAATGCAGCAGGGACCGGTGAGAAGTGTCCCTGTCTGTGTGTGTGTGTGTGCTCCTGTGTGCGTGCCTCTGTGTGTGTGCGCCCCTGTTTGGGTGTCTCCATGTATGCCCCTGAGTGTGTGCCCCTGTTTGTGTGTCTCCGTGTGTGCCCCTGTGTGTGTTTGTGTGTCCGCGTGTGTGCCCCTGTGTGTGTGTCCCTGATACCATATTGGGGGATGATGGGGTTTCTTTATTGGGGGCTGCAAGGGGATGATAAAAGTAAGACACCCCCCAAAAATAAAACATGTCGCATCTTTAGGAGCAAAAATTAATATAAGACGCTGTCTTACTTTCGGGGAAACATGGTAATACTTTTATTGTGATTGGGGGAAAAGGGTGATGATTTGAACTGATGTATAAATATATATATATATATATATATATATATATATATATATATATATATATATATATATATATTATATATAATAAAAAAAAATTTTCTACAGGTTTTTAAAAACTTTATTTTTCCATCATCGCCACGACAGCACCACCTGAGAGAGAGGACCGCCCATCAGACAGGAAACCTCTGAGATAAAAAGGCGGGACCTCTCCTGGACCTCAATTTAGGTTTCCTGTCTTGGAGGTGGGAGACCTCTGAAGCTCATGCGGCCTGGCCTGACCCGGTAGCTGGAAGAACTGTCCTTACCTAGGCAGTGGCTCCGGACTTGGGTGCAGAATCTCCTCCGCGGGGTATCCCCTGCGGTGGTGGAGGACACGGGGTCTGAAGAGGGCCATCAGCGGCCGGTTCTCGGCCCTTGTTGCCGCCCGGGGGGTCGCAGCTGCAGGGTTGGTGGCTGCCCTGCACGACTGTGCCCCGGGTGAACAGGTCCTTTCCTGGCTAGGCACAGCGTTCCTGGGTCTGTGAGGGGCCTGGGAGCGGGTTCCCAGCGGCAGCTTTCATATTTCGCGCCGGGAGCTGCTACTTCCGGTTTCGGGCGCAGACCGGTAGTGACGCTCCGCGCCTGCGCAGTAGAGCCCAAGATGGCGGCGCCCAGCGTTCGGCGGCTGGGAGACGCTGCAGCAGTGGCCGGAGGTGTGGAGCAGTGCATAGAGGGCGGCGCCAGCCACAACGGAGGAATGGAGCAGCAGGCCCTGGCGACGCCCGACCCAGGGGAGCACCAGCAAGCTGGCAGCCACAGGTCCTCTCAGAAGGGGTCCAGGCAGGATGTGGACCCGAAAGCCCCCCGGAAGTTGGTATGCCTCTGGTGGGTGAGTGCCTTCGGGCTGTGATATCTGTATTTACACCGCCTTCTTGCTTGTTTTTAGGACGGCAAGAAAAAGGCAGCTAAACAACGGCATAAAGACTGTGCTATCTTCCAAGTCCCTCTTCCAGAGGATTGTCTTAAGGATTTGTGTGCCCCTTGCATTGAGGAAACTGTACGAAGCGCTGTTCCCAGTCTGGCCTCTAGCCTTAGGGATTTAGTGAGGGAAGAGCTGAAGCTCACCATGTATGCCAAAAGCAGAATCAAAATGCACTCTCAGGCTGCAGTCAGAGCCCAAATGTGAAGCAAGCCCAGCTGCAGGCTAATATATCACCTCTACCAACAAGATGTGGGAAGCGATCTGCCATGCATACACTGAGCCTGCTTAGAGCACCATTCACACAGATACAGTTGATGCAGAGTGTCTGAAAGTGACCCATCCTGCGCCGCTGCTTGAGCGATGGGTCGCACAGTACGATACCTCTGCACCACTAGATGAATGGCACCCCTAAGGGCCCAACTGCAACCTGGATAGATAAAAAGTGCAAAAAGTCTCTTATATGATGAATAAAAAACTTTTACAAATGGGATTTTGGTTCATGCAATGGCCAAGACATTTAAGCTGATGACCCACGACAAGGGATCCCACGCTCATCAGTCCTATCAAAAACTTGTGCAAAAAACTACTAGAAAAAAGCAGCATAAAAAACTCACCATGTATGCCAAAAGCAGAATCAAAATGCACTCTCAGGCTGCAGTCAGAGCCCAAATGTGAAGCAAGCCCAGCTGCAGGCTAATATATCACCTCTACCAACAAGATGTGGGAAGCGATCTGCCATGCATACACTGAGCCTGCTTAGAGCACCATTCACACAGATACAGTTGATGCAGAGTGTCTGAAAGTGACCCATCCTGCGCCGCTGCTTGAGCGATGGGTCGCACAGTACGATACCTCTGCACCACTAGATGAATGGCACCCCTAAGGGCCCAACTGCAACCTGGATAGATAAAAAGTGCAAAAAGTCTCTTATATGATGAATAAAAAACTTTTACAAATGGGATTTTGGTTCATGCAATGGCCAAGACATTTAAGCTGATGACCCACGACAAGGGATCCCACGCTCATCAGTCCTATCAAAAACATCTTGTTGGTAGAGGTGATATATTAGCCTGCAGCTGGGCTTGCTTCACATTTGGGCTCTGACTGCAGCCTGAGAGTGCATTTTGATTCTGCTTTTGGCATACATGGTGAGTTTTTTATGCTGCTTTTTTCTAGTAGTTTTTTGCGGAAGAGCTGAAGTCCCTACAGAAATCCGGGAAGGATAGGGGGCGTAAGAGACAGAGGTCCCGGGCCTCTTCTTCTGGTTCTGACCGTGCCTCTCGTAGTTCTCACAAGGGGAGACACAGGTCTCGTTCATCCTCTGCCTCATCCTCCTCCTCATCCTCCTCCTCGGGGTCTTCCTCCTCAGATGGTAGTGGTGCTGGGAAGTCCTGTTTTCCCCGAAAAGACACTGATTTTTTGATTAAGGCCGTTCGTTCAACTATGGTGTTGGTGGATGCCTGTGACCCCCCCCTTCAGTGGAGGATTTAATGTTCGGTGGTCTGTCTTCCAAAGCGACGGACTTTTCCTTTGAATCAGCGAATTCAGGCCTTGATTGAAGATCATTGGGCTAGGCCTGATGAGAAGGGCGCTCTCTCCCATTTGGTTAAAAAGAAGTACCCCTTTGATGAGGAGGCCACTACTTCCTTGGATAGATCCCCCAAGCGTGACGTAGCTGTGGCCCGGGCGTCTAAGCGTTCCTCTCTTCCCTTTGAGGATTTGGGGAATTTGAAGGATCAGCTAGACAGGAAGGCAGACGGCTACTTGCGTAGTTCCTGGGAATCCACTGCTAGCATCTTTCGTCCCTCAATTGCAGGTACATCAGTCGCTCGGTCCCTCATGATTTGGTTGCAGCAGTTGGAGGCTCTGGTGAGGGACGAGGCTCCTAAGGAGGAGATCTTGTCTTCCTTTCCTTTGGCTCTTTCGGCAGCGGTTTTTCTGGCGGATTCCTCGGCTGACTCCCTGAAGTTGGCGGCAAAAGCTGCGTCCTTCTCTAATGCTGCTCGTCGGGCCTTATGGTTGAAGGCCTGGCCCGGGGATGCCCAATCGAAGTCGAAGTTGTGTTCTTTGCCTTGTATGGGTGATTTTCTGTTTGGCAAGCCGCTGGATGAGATCTTGGAACGTACTAGTGACAATAATAAAAATTTTCCTTCCGGCTTCCACCTTCCGTGGTCGTTCCTTTCGTAAGCCGCGGTTTGCCAAGCGGAAGTCCCCTCGTCGGACCCGAGATTCTTGGGCCGACAAGAGAGACAAGAAGGCGGGTTTCTTGTTCAAGGGTTCCTCCTTTGACAGGAAGCACCAGTCTAAGTGACGGCTCGCTCCGGGTGGGAGGAAGGCTTGCCCACTTTCTCCCGGCCTGGTCCGACATTGGGGCTTGCGATTGGGCTCTCGGTGTCCTCGGTGAAGGGTTGAAACTGGAGTTCGCTTCGGCTCCTGTGGGGTCCCTAGTGATTACGTCTGTCAGCAGTCCGGAAAAATGCAAAATTCTGATGGGCGAGGTGCGGGCCCTTGTGAAAAAAGGGGTTGTTTCCCCGGTTCCTCTGGCCGAATGCGGCAGGGGGTTCTATCCCACACTGTTTCTCGTGCCAAAGCCAGACGGCTCGTTCCGGACGATTATAAACCTGAAACGTCTGAACAGCTTTCTGGTCCTGCGTTCATTCAAGATGGAGACTTTGAACTCAGCAATCAGGCTATTGTTTCCAGATTGTTTCATGGTAGTACTGGATCTGAAGGACGCATACTATCATGTTCCGGTTCATCGTCGCCACCAACCGTTTGAGGTTCGCCCTGTACATGGAGGGCTCCCTCTGCCATTTCCAGTATCTGGCTCTCCCCTTCGGGCTGGCAATGGCCCCTCGGATTTTCACGAAGCTGCTGGTGGAGGTGATGGCTCACTTCCACCGTCAGCAAATTTTGATTGTTCCGTATCTGGACGATCTGCTGATTGTGGGCGACTCCAGGGATCAGTGCCTCGACTGTCTGCAGAGGGTGCAGCGTTCCCTGGGTCAGTAGGGCTGGATTGTCAATCTAGAAAAGTCCAGGCTGGTTCCTGTCATGCGTCAGCTGTTTCTGGGGATGATTCTGGACTCACAGTCTCAGCTTTGCCTCCTTCCAGAAGACAAACAAGTGCTTCTCCGGTTTTCCCTTTCTGCAGTTCGGGCTTCCCCGCGAGTGACTTTGAGGAGGGTTATGGCTCTCTTGGGCTCCCTCACGTCCTGTATTCCGGCAGTCCCCTTGGCACAGTTGCACTCTCGGGCCCTTCAGTGGGAGATTCTCCAGCATGAACGCGGGTTGGGGGCGGCCTTGGACGCATCGTTTGTTCTATCCCCTCCGACTTTAGATTCTCTGGGGTGGTGGCTGGTCCCCGAGCACCTTTCCGTGGGGTTGTCCGGTCTCTGACGTAATCACCACGGATGCCAGTTCCTGGGGATAGGGGGCCCACCTTCGGAACCTGTCCGCTCAGGGAGCCTGGGACTCGCGCCTCTCCAGGATGTCGTCAAATATGCGGGAGCTCCTGGCAGTTTGGGAGGCAGTTTTTGCGTTCCTTCCTTTCCTTCGGGGGCGCCGTCTACGAATTCTCTCCGACAACAGTGTGTCGGTGGCTTACTTGAACCATCAGGGAGGCACCCGGTCTCAGGCTCTCATGGGCATTACACGGGACATTTGTCAGTTGTTGGAAGACCGTCACGTTTCCCTCTCTGCCCTTCACATACGGGGGGTGGCAAATTCCCGGGCGGATTTTCTCAGCAGGGTGCAGCTCCGACAGGGGGAGTGGGCTCTGGATCCGAGTGTTTTCGATCAGATTGTGTACATGTGGGGACTTCCGGAGATGGATTTGTTTGCAACTCGGGAGAACAGGCAGGTTTGCCGGTTCTGTTCTCTGAATCCCGGAGACCGGCCCTTTGCTGTGGACGCTCTGCTGATCCGCTGGTCCTCGGGTCTTCTGTATGCCTTCCCTCCCTTAGTCATGATTCCTGCAGTCCTTCGGAAGGTCAGGGAGGACAGGGCCAGACTCATCATGATAGCGCCCTTCTGGCCCCGGAGAGCTTGGTTCTTTTGGCTCAGTCGCCTGTCGGTGCAGGCTCCTTGGACTCTTCCCCCCCTCCCCCCCGTCCCCGTCTCTCCTGTCTCAGGGGCCGATCCACCATCCGCAGGTCTCGGGTCTCCAGCTGACGGCGTGGAACTTGAACGGCGGCTCCTGTCGCGTAGGGGGTTCTCGGACGGCCTTGTTCGTACACTGATGTCCAGTCGGAAGCCGGTTACCACCAATATTTATGGTAAAGTGTGGAAGAAATTCCTGTCCTCTTCGGGGGCGAGTCTGGAGGGTGAGGCTCCTGTGCCGGCTGTTTTAGAATTCCTCCAGAGGGGGTGGGAAATGGGTCCCTCTGTCAATTCCCTGAAACTCCAAGTTTCTGCCTTGGGGGCCCTGTACCATTGTCCCCTCGCTGGGTCTTCTTGGGTGACGGGGTTTATTCAGTCCTACAAGCGGGCCACTCCTGTTCCCTGTCCGAAGGTGCCTCCTTGGGATCTCAATTTAGTTCTTGATGCCTTAACCAGGCCTCCCTTTGAGCCTTTATCTTCTGCTTCACCTAAGGTCCTTACTCTGAAGGTGGTCCTGTTGGTGGCTTTGACGTCGGCCAGACGTATTAGTGACCTGCAGGCCTTGTCAGTGGTGGGGCCTTATACTCAGATTTTGCAGGACAGGGTCATCCACCGCCTGGACCCTTCCGATCTTCCCAAGGTGGCTACAAAGTTCCACAGGATGCAGGAGATTGTCCTCCTTTCCTTCTGTGCTCATCCTGCAAATCAGAAGGAAGAGGTTCTCCACACGTTAGATGTCAGGAGGGCGTTGCTTACATACTTGGACAAGTCCGCTGCCTGGCGTCAGTCCCTGTCCCTTTTTGTTTTTTTTCAGGGGGCCTCTAGGGGTAAGGCAGTGTCCAAGGGTACCCTGGCTAGGTGGTTGCGGGAAGCCATTGCTCTAGCTTATTCTTCTAGTCAGGTGCCGGTCCCGGTGGGCCTTAATGCACATTCCACCAGGGCGGTGGCTACGTCCTGGGCTGAGAAGGCTGATGTCCCCTTAGAATTGATCTGTAGGGCTGCCACTTGGTCTTCTCCTTCTACTTTCTTCAAGCATTACAGGCTTGATCTTTCTTCCACCGAGGAGATGACCTTTGGTAGACGGGTTCTGCAAGCGGTGGTCCCTCCCTAATTTTCTTTTCTCTGAAATCTCTCAGGTGGTGCTGTTGTGGCGATGATGGAAAAGTCTAAATTACTTACCGGTAATGGGTTTTTCCGGAGCCACGACAGCACCACCACATCCCTCCCTATTGCCTGTTGGTGTGGTCACGTTTGGGGGGTTTTGAATTGTTGATTTCTTTTGGTGATGGTTGTGTACTAATGATTGTTGGGTTCCCCTCTCCGGTCTCTGTAACCAAAACTGAGGTCCAGGAGAGGTCCCGCCTTTTTATCTCAGAGGTTTCCTGTCTTGGATGGGCGGTCCTCTCTCTCAGGTGGTGCTGTCTTGGCTCTGGAAAAACCCATTATTGGTAAGTAATTTAGATTTTTTTATTCATTCTTATTGTTACACTGCCTCTTAAAGAGGCACCTTGCTGCACAGTCCGATCGCTTCTGGGAGATACAGATGAGCTGTAGCTCATCTATCTCTCAGAATCGCGGACCTGTTGTGGTTGGCAGCGCCTGCCAACCACAACATGGAACTGCTCTGTGACAGCATCCGGGGTCTAGCCAGGACCCTGAGCTGTCACGTGAGCGCTGAAGAACCCGCGATACGATCACGGGTTCTCCGGAGCAGGTGGGGAACAGCGCATTCCCCGCCGTGGCCGCCTTGGATCCTGCTGTCAGTGATTGACAGCGGGATCCAAGGGTTAACAGCGCCGATTGGATCCCGGATCTGATCGGTGCTGTTACCCTGACATCTCAGCTGATGAGATCAGCTGAGATGTTGGGGCTTTGATGTGAGCTCCGCGCCGGAGGTCATAGGTTGGGAATGGGTTAAAATATTATCTTCAATTTTGTACATTTTGCTTTGCAGCATTAGATCAATGTATGCTTTTAAATCTGTGGTCCAGGTGTTTTTTTTTTTTTTGTAGACTTCTAACTATGCTGCATTTAAAAAAAAAAAAAAAGTCTAATTTAAAGGGAATCTGTCACCAGCTTTTTGCCACCCAGTTTGAGAGCAAGATGATGTTGACACAGAGACCCTTATTCCAACAATGTCAATTATTGGACTGCTTGCTGTAGTTTTGATAAAATCACTGTCTTATCAGCAGGAAATTATCACTAGAGGACTTGTAAACCTGTTACCATATATACGTCCACATTCAAAACCCCTGTATAACCCGCCCCACCTCTGACTGACAGGCAACTCTCTTTGTACACTGTGCATAGTGTGAGGCACGGCTGGCATGGTGCCCCATGGTCGGGGTGCATCACATGGGCTTTGTGAGATATGGCCTGGCATGGTAGCTCATGGCCGGCATACAGCTCAAGAGCCTGTTCACATGAGCCTGTTTTACTCTGTGTGATTGGTGTGTTAGACCTGGCCGGTGCACAGTGGGTTAATGGCACCCAGGTCTGATAATGTGTTAATTGCTGACCTGACCAGTGCACAAAGGGTTAACTGCAGCTAGGTCTGTGGTGAGAGTGAATGCTGTCTCTCTGACGGATGTTTGTGAGCCTGTGGCCAGACGCAGGGGGTTAAGAAGGTCCCTAGAGTTTGGGAACCTTGGCCAAACCTGGAGGGTGCTTGCTCAGACGTGGGGAGCAGTAGCCGTGGTCCTGGATACCTGCCTGGTGTGGAGGTTTGGAGGCGGCTGGTGTCCTGAAACACATGCTGGAGGAGACCTTGGGGGACGCCTGGTTCTACCCGATAACTCAGGTTTGCCAATCCCTGTCCTGGACCCAGAAGCGCAGCAGTCTATGGATCTGTTAGGATGGACTGTGTGCCAGTATAAGTGTGTGTATGTGGTCCATGGATGTATTATGATGGACCGCATGCGTTGTGTGTAGGAACGCGGTCAGGCTGGAGCCCGTATGGATGCTATATAGCATGGGAGAGACAGAGTATGGCTCAAGGGACTGACTGTAATGTCATAATATGGTCCTGTTGACCTTGTGTGAATGTGAAGACTGTCTGCAGTATTGCAGCCTGTATGAGACCGGTGTGAAAGGGCTGTACCCAGATCCCAGTAGGTCTGTGTGTCTCTGGTGTTCCATGAGGTGGTCACACGTACCGTGTATTGAGACTACAAATGTCTCGTACGGGGGTTCCGGGTTATGTAATATGTAAATAGGAAATGTAAATACTGCCGGGCAGGCATAGCCACCTTTGAGACCCACAGGGCCCGTTGATAACTGTGTGATAAAATGTTATGTATTGTGTGAAATAAGGCTAGGCGGCCACAACCGCCATAGGGAGCCATGATTGGTGCTTTTTGTGCTCAGTAGAATGGTAATCCATGCTCTCGGGTATATAAGCCTTAAAAAGAGGCATATGTGCAATATGGTATACTGTTATTTGTAATGTCATGTCGAGAACTGTTCATATGTGAGTGTACTATGTGTCATATGTGATGTGAGCAGTTTATGGTCTGTAATTTTATGGTTACAGTTAAAAACTTGTCCGTTGCTAAGCAAGCCCCTAGGCGAGCGATACCTCAGAATAGGTAGAAAGTTGCCAATCAGTGGTATGGGCGGGATTAGACACAGATCAGCATTTAGAGAACTAGTAGATCTGCAGCAGGTAAGGGATTTTAACAAAAACATAGCAAGTAACTCAGTAATCAGGATCTCTGTTTCTCTTTTAAATGTATTGCTGTCTGATGAGCAAGAACCTTGTGACAGATTTTTATTTTAATGTATCAAATGTTATGTGATATGATATTGATTTTATAATAATTTTGCCAAATACAACTTTGCCTTTAACATCTAAGGACTGTGGCCTTTTCTCATAAGATACACTTGAATTTATATATTCTTTTAGATCTTACAAATGCTTTTACTATTTTAATTTGTGTTTTTATCTAGGCCTTTCTCACATAATTGAAATGCGGAAAGTTCTAGACTTACAAATAAACCTGCAACCATCTTACCTGTTGATCCCAAAGACTGGCTTCTATCATGACCAGACTGACCTTCTCATTGTGGATTTTGGTAGTTTACAGGTATATGCTTTAACATCTTGTTCAAGTAGTTTTTTTCTGAATTACATATTCTCCATGAAAAGGCATTTTTTTCTACCATAGAGATCACATATGACTGGAAATATATTGGTTTGCTAAAAATACTTTAGCCCCTTCCTTTATGACGACACATGCTTGGTTGCAGCGGAGTTAAATAACCTTATCTCAATCTAATTTTAGAAGGAATTGATGCCAAATTTAGATCACCTGGTCTTATTGATGTTTTCAGGTTACATGAGCGCAAATCCAGTTTTTTGCTATTTCTGGGATGCTTGGTACATGTTTTCCATAATGGCAGCTTCATATGTGTTGGTTTGAATAGACATGTCATCGTCATTTGTAGTAGAATTATCTAATCACTTGTAAGAGTATCTGTGTCAGATTAACATTTTGTGGCTTGTGGAAAATGATCAGGTCAGTTTATTGAACCTGGATGGTTTACTAATAATTTCTGCTAAAATACATGACTCCCTGGCAAGGCCTCTTAGTGATATTGTACATAAAGGACAGGAAATTGACTGTTGTATAGGTTATTTAATTCTGAGGATTTTGTTAGCTTGAGATGAAGATAATTGGAAAGTATCTTGTGATTTGCATTCCTTTAGAACTTTAAACACACAAGATCAGTAGGTTGAACTAGATGGAAAATATAATTCATTTTTTATTTGCTTTTTGATGTATTATTGTTACTGATAAGGTAAAAAATGTTTGTACCGTGTTAGCCAGTGGATGAAAAAAATATTAGAATCTGAGAGTCCTCAGTGATTGATACTAGGTTTTCAGTCAGCCATTAAAAAGTAAGAAAAAATAAAGCAAACTTTCGAGACTCTATGGTCTCTTCATCAGTCTTAATAATGACAACTTCTGAACACGCACATATATAAACATATACAGAGTTGGATAAATAAACCAAGTGCAGTGAAGCATAACACAGGACTTGGTCAGAGTTTGGAGGGGGGCGAGGGCATCTGGGGCAGTAAACATTAGCATCCAGAGATAAGAAGCAGATGTCCTTTTATGTCCGTTGATTAGTTGTTTCTTCAAGATTTGGAGATTCGTCAATTAATGTAAAAAGATAGAAAAATATTACAATCTGAGAGTCTTCAGTGGTTGATACCTTTTAATGGCTAACTGAAAAGATGGTAAGAAAAAGTAAAGCAAGCTATCGAGACACTAAGGTCAGTTCATCAGGCTAATAATGACACAAATTCTTAATGTACACACACATAAACATACAAATAGGAGGCTGGATATGCAGTACATAGGATTCGGTGTGGTGAAGAGATGGGAGATGGAAGACAGCATCTCTGACAATATCCTCCATAGATAAAAAGCAAACCGTTTCTTGTCCCTTGATTAATTGTTGGTCTAAGATTTGAAGAGTGGTCTGTGATGGGAAGGGGTAGAGTAAAAGCATCTGGGCAATAAATACCTGAGTTCAGCCTCAGACATTTGGTAAAATCCACTATCTTACATACACACGAGTCAACCATCCAACATCAATGCCCAGGAGAGAAGGGACATATAGTCTTTAAAAACCAACAAAGAAATCATCATTAAACCTGCAGACAAGGGTGGTGCAATAGTCATGATGAACAAATCAGACTACCTGAAGGAAGCAAATAGACAACTGACAGACACATTCTACTACAAGAAATTGGAGTCTGACCCCACACAGGGACTATTACAAGGAATTAAACAAGCTGGTCTCTTGTCTACCTGACATATCTTCAAGAACTGATGACCTGATACCAGAAGGTCCAAGAATAGGCGTGTTTTACATGCTTCCCAAAGTTCTCAAATCAGGAAGACCAATCATTTCATGTGTGGGCACCCTCACCAAACAAATTTCTGGGTGGGTAGAAGGTGCTCTCAAACCCCTGGTAAAAGACACCCATCTTCATTCAGGACACAACTGACCCATTGAATAAACTATCAATAGGTCCTCCAACAGAAGGAACCATCCTTGCCACTATGGATGTGGAATCTCTGTACAGCAATATCCCACGCCAGAATGGATTAAATGCCTGCAAAACCTTCCTGGAAAATACAGGGATTGATGCTGATTCTGTGGTGAAGCTTACAAATTTCATCCTCACACACAACTATTTTGCATTTGACGACAACATATATTTACAGGAGACTGGCACAGCAATGGGCAGCAAAATGGCACCACAATATGCAAATCTTTTCATGGCCAAGCTTGAAGGTGACGTTTTATCCTCTTATCCTATCAGGCCTCTGGCCTATTACCGTGATATCAATGACATATTAATCATCTGGACGGAGTCTGCGCAACATCTGAAGACGTTCCATAAACACTTTAATCAGTTCCATCCCACCATCAACTTAACACTCCACTACTCCTGTACTGAAACCAGCTTTCTGGGCACCATCATCAAGCTACGGAACAATGAAGTCGAGACGTCCCTGTACCGGAAGCCAATTGACCATCCAACTTAACTTCAATGGGACAGTGTCCATCTAAGGGCCCTTTCACACCAGCGGTAATTTCAAATCGCGGCAGATGCGGTGAAAAAACCGCATCTGCCGCGATTACCGCATAACCGCGACACTTGCGGCAAGCCCCATGCAATGTCTATGGGGCTTGCGGTAAGGGTGCGGCAGATGCGGCAAGTGCGGTTTCGGCACTTGCGGCAGGTGCGGCCGCGAAAAAAAACGCAGCGTTTTTTTTTCGCGGCCGCACCTGCCGCAAGTGCCGAAACCGCACTTGCCGCATCTGCCGCACCCTTACCGCAAGCCCCATAGACATTGCATGGGGCTTGCCGCAAGTGTCGCGGTTATGCGGTAATCGCGGCAGATGCGTTTTTTTCACCGCATCTGCCGCGATTTGAAATTACCGCTGATGTGAAAGGGCGCTTAAACACATAAAAACTCTATTGTGTACAGTCAGCCCATCAGATACAATCGGATATGTTCCAACCCTACAGATAGAGACAATCACCTTGAGGGCCACAGAAAGGCCTTTTTGAACCAGGGCTACAACCCCTGGCAAAAATTATGAAATAGCCTGTCCATTCAGTTGCTTAATTTTGTAGAAAAAAAGCAGATCACAGACATGGCACTAAACTAAAGTCATTTCAAATGGAAACTCTCTTCCTTGAAGAAACACTAAAAGAAATCTTGAAAAAAAAAATGTGCAAGTCACTGTTACTTTTGAACAATTGAAATCCAGATTATAAGAGCTACCAGAATATCAAGGAATCCTCTCCTACATTACAAAAGTAAAGAGGACCGCAACCGGGTCCCTCTTGTAGTCACCTACAATTCAAATCTGGAGGTAAGAGGAGCAGCATAGAAACTGTAGCCACTACTACAAAAGGATGCCTGACTAAAATCAATATTTCCGGATCCCCCACTCCTGTGTTTTAGACAACCTCCAAATCTAAAAAACATCATTGTCAGCAGTGCCCTGGCCTCTCCAACAGCAACAGGAACCTTTCCCTGGAACCAGAACAGGTGCACAACCTGTCCATTTGTAATGACAACGGACAAGATAAAGGTTCCCAGCACAGATCAGGACTACAAGATCTCAGGTAACTTCAGTTGCATCACAAGTAATGTGGTGTATTTGATTATATGTACCAAATGTCCAAAAGGTGGTATGTACTTCGTGAGACAGGACAAAAATTCAGAACAAGAATGAATTCTCATCACCACGCAATAAAAAAGAAGCGTATGGACCTACCTGTAGCCAAGAATTTTTGTAGTTCTGACCACAGTATAAGGCTAGTTTCACACTACGAATTTTGCAGTTCCGATGCTGTCCGATAAAAATCGGACAGCATCGGACCGATTTTGGGCCCCATGCAGCCCTATGGGCATCGGACCGAATCGGATGTGCACTAAATGCCATCCGATTTGGTCCGATCCGATTCTGTCCGATTTTTTTATCGGTGCAAAAATCGGAGCATGCTCCGATTTTTGCACCGAAAATAAAATCTAACAAATTCGGATCGGACCAAATCGGATAGAATTTAGTGCACATCCGATTTGGTCCGATCAATTTAGCATGGGGCCCTATGGAGCAGGGTCCGAGGAAACATCTGATGTCTCCTCAGATCCGATTTTACTGTACTGAGAATGCTCAGTACAGTAAAACTGCTCCTAACTGGAAGGCAGGGGTTAGAAAAAAAAAGTTTATGCTCCCTTCTCCCCGAGCCCCCGCCGCCTCCAGCTGTCTTCCTGCAGGCTCCCGGTGGCTCCCGCAGGCTCCTGGTGTCTGCAGAGGTCTTCTACTGTAGTACAGGACCTGCGGTGATGTCACAGTCACGTGACAGCAGGTTACTATGGTGTAACCTGCTGTCACGTGACTGTGACATCAACGCAGGTCCTGTACTACAGTAGAAGACCTCTGCAGACACCGGGAGCCTGCGGGAGCCACCGGCAGCCTGCAGGAAGACGGCTGGAGACGGCGGGGGCTCGGTGAGAGGTGAGCATAAAATGTTTTTTTATTTTTTATTCTGGAGGACAGGGGAAAGGAGGGGAGTACTGAGGGACGTGAGGGGGCCACACAGGGGAGAAGAGGGGGGGACACAGGGGACGTGACACAGGGGACTTGAGGGGGCCACACAGGGGAGAAGAGGAGGGGACACAGGGGACGTGAGGGAGACGAGGGGGGGGACACACACAGGGGTGAAGAGGGGGAAAAGGAGGGGTGATGAGGGGGGACACACAGGGGAGATGAGGGGGAGCACCAGGGGAGAAGAGCTGTGACAGCTGACAGCAACTGATCCTGCAGAATGTCGGATCGGATGCCTATTTGGCATCCAAATGCAGGGATCAGTTTAGATCCGATGCTGTCCGATTTATATCGGACAGCATCGGATTTTAAAAAATCGTTATGTGAAAGTAGCCTAACAGACTGCTCATTTTTAAAACGTAACTTCAAATCCCAGAGAGAGAGAAGAATTTGGGAATACAAATTGATAACGACCTTTGACACACTCAAAGCAGGATTGAACTTTTCGCATGGTTTCATGTCTTTTTACATAAATTGAAAGGGCATTTGGGTGCATCGTATCTTTTAACAGACTCCAGTTTAAACTTTGACACTTCTTATTTGAACTGTTTTCACAAACCATTTCACCCCTGTCCCAGTCCTGTTTTTGGACCAACCATTTATCTAAAGACAATATATCTGTCGGTACCTCTTATCCGGGAACCCTGATTTTACTGCTAGCTGCAGCTCGTTCCCCCCTCCCAACTTACAACTATATGCTTCATGTCAACTGTGTTATGTATTACATTTGTCTTTTTAAACTTCAAATCCAGGAAAACAAGTCAGAGGCTGAACTCTAGAAAACTAGACAAGAGAAGCGAGTGCAGATAGGGTCTTATCTTTTTTGATAATCGGCGGCTTAAGAGCCGTAATGGTCACTGCTTACCTTATGTAGGTGTGTTACACACAACCAGTATTGAAGGCATGTAATGGCGGCTGCTGCTGGACCCACACCTCCATGTGCTATGTGGTCAAATTCCAGAAATTTGCAGGGACAATGTGCTGTCGGTCCGCGCTGCCACAAATGACTCGAAGTCCAAACTTCACTCTGTACTTCTATTGGATCCATCTAACGCGTTTCAGAGCCTGCTATGCTCCTTCATCAGGGAGTGTACCTCATACACTCCCTGAAGGAGCATAGCAGGCTCCGAAATGCGTTGGCTGGATCCAATAAAAGTAGAGAGTGAAGTTTGGACTTCGAGTCATTTGTGGCAGCGCGGACCGACAGCACATTGTCCCTGGAAATCTCAAGAGGCTGAACTCTGGTATTTATTGCCCAGATGCTTTTACTCTATCCTTTCCCATCACAGACCACTTTTTAAATCTTGGACCAACAATTAACCCCTTCCTGACCTATGACATAGGAGGACGAAATGGGCCGGTAAGGGGTGTTTGATGTGAGCTCACATCAAAGCCCCGACATCTCAGCTGATCTCATCAGCTGAGATGTCAGGGCAACAGCACCGATCGGATCCGGGATCCGATCGGCGCTGTTAACCCCTTGGATCCCGCTGTCAATCACTGACAGCAGGATCCAAGGCGGCCGTGGTGGGTAACGCACTGTTCCCTGCATGATTCGGAGATCCCACGATAGTATCGCGGGATCTCCGACACTCACGTGACAGCCCGGGATCCTGGCTAGACCCCGGATGCTGTCACTGAGCAGTTTCCTGTTGTGGTTAGTAGGCGCTGCCAACCACAACAGGTCCGCGATTCTGAGAGATACAGATGTGCTGCAGCTCATCTGCTTCTCCCAGAAGTGATCGGACTGTGCAGCAGGGTGCCTCTTAATAAGGCATTGTAAAAATAAGGATGACACAATAGAGGTATTAAAAAAAATAAAAAATAAAAAATACACGTTTGGGATCACTGCGTTCAGAATCGCCCGATCTATCATCGTATTAAATCCGTTAATGAGAGCGGTAAACTCCGTATCAGAAAAAATGGTCCAAACGCAAAATTCCGTTTTTTTTTTGGTCGCCACAACATTGCTATAAAATGCAATAACAGGCAATCAAAACTGCGGATCCCCCCAAAAATGGTATCATTGGAAACATTAGCTCAAGATGCAAAAAATAAGCTGTCACACAGCCCCAGATCCCGAAAAAATGAGGGCGCTACGGGTCGCAGAACATGGCGCAAAGAGTCAGTTTCTTTTTTTTTCTTTTCAAACTTCTGAATTTTTTTTCACCACCGACCCCAGGCATCACCCCGTCACTCGGTTTTACCATATAGTGAACATGGCGACTAAAATGCCCAAAAAACAAATGTGTTATTGCACTTTTTTTTGCAATTTCCCTCTATACTATATGGTAAAATAAATTATTGCATATGAAAATACAACTGGTCCCGCTAAAAACAAGCAGTCATATGTCTATATTGACGGAAAAATAAAAAAGGTATGGCTCTTGGAAGCAGGGTAGCAAAAAACGAAAATGAAAAATTCCCGGGTCATGAAGGGGTTAATCAAGGGACATGAAATTGTCTACTTTTTATCTATGGAGGATACTGCCACAGATGCGGTCTTCCACCTCCCATCTCTTCACCACACCGAATCTATGTACTGCACATCCAGTCTTCTATTTGTGTGTTTGTGTGCACATTCAGAATTTGTCATTATTAGCCTGATGAATTGACCTTAGTGTCTCGAAAGCTTGCTTTACTTGTTCTTACCATCTTTTCAGTTAGCCATTAAAAGGTATTGACCACTGATGATTCTCAGATTCTAATATTTTTCTGTCTTTTTACATTAATTGAGGAATCTCCAAATCTTGAAGAAATAACTAATCAAAGGACATAAAAGGACATCTGCTTCTTATCTCTGGACGCTGATGTTTACTGCCCCAGATGCCCTCGCCCCCCTCCAAACTCTGACCAAGTCTTGTGTTATGCTTCACCTCACTTGGTTTATTTACTGTATTATCCAACCCTGTATATGTGTATATATGTGCGTGTTCAGAAGTTGTCATTATTAAGCCTGATGAAGAGACTATAGAGCAGAAGTCCCCAACTCCAGGCATCGAGGGCCGCCAACAGTGCAGGTTTTCAGGATTTCCTTAGTAATGCACCGGTGATAATGTGATCACCTGCACTGGTGATGATTCAAATCCCTGTGCAATCCTAAGGAAATCCTGAAAACCTGCACTGTTGGCGGCCCTCGAGGCCTGGAGTTGGGGACCCCTGCTATAGAGTCTCAAAAGCTTGCTTTACTTTTTCTTACCATCTTTTCAGTTAGCCATTAAAAGGTATCAACCAGTGAGGACTCTCAGATTCTAATATTTTATTATTACTGGGAATTCAGGGCTGGCAATCTTTAGATAACCAGAAATCTTCAAGCAGAATCTAGATTAATATATAGCTAGGATAATTTGGGAAAACTGCAGGGAGTTGTTCTGATGGCCCTTGAGGTGCCTTCCAACGCTACCACACTGAATCTATAAAGATGTCTGCACATGAACTGATAATACTTTATTGCACAATATTTTTGTTTCTTTACAAAGTTACATACTACTGTATTTTATAGTTTAGTTATCAAGAATAATGTGTAATTAATTTTGATGTGGTGTAACCTTCATTTGACCATTTACATTGATGTTTCACTGGTATTGTTAACTTTAACTATGGTGTATTAGGAGTGTTATCTTTTCAATAACCTGTGAATCCTTTAAATATATTTTGTAAAATAAGGAGCTGATCTTTTTATTTATTTAGTTTAATTTTTTTTCATTATCATTTTTTTGCAGCTTAATAGCATTAACCAAGGATCTCTTCCAACTATTGGCTCTTCATCGCTGGAGGAGCTGATGGATAAAGCTTATGATAAATTTCATGTTCAACTTAAAAAAGTGCAAATGCTGTTTAGCAAACCAGGTATAGTTTAATCTGTTTTAAAGGGGACCTGTTACCAAATCAAAGTTGGTCAGTTATTGCTTATAATTTATTTCAGCCTCTCTCCTTAGTACTTAGTTTTTATCTTTATTGAAATCTGTAATATGGTTACAGATGTTTGAACCTTCTTGCTCCCAATATGCAATTTATCGTCTTTTTTTAAACTATACATTTTTTTTAAAGTTTAGAACAAAGTAACACCTAACAACTGTGCAAAGCAGGTGTACAGAAATAAAACAGTGAGAATAGATAAATCTGACATGACATTCAGATTCAAGAATAATCACCAACCCACGAAAGGAAGGGGCAAATAAGCTGGCTTAAACGCTGTTGTGAGGCCTATAAGGCCTAGTGAGTACTAACTGCATCATAGCAACTATAATAGTAGCAAAAGAAACCTCTTAGGACAAACAAAGACAAGACATAAGGGGGTAGGAAAAGGAAGAGGAAAATAGGGAAAGGTAAGGGAAGGGTTATGTGTGGCTTTGCGGCTCCAGCAGAAGTAGCCCCTATAGGTTCTTGCAAGCTGCGTAGTAATCCCAGGGGGACCAAACGGCCTGGAACTGGTCCGCTGAGGCATTCAGTAGTGCAGTGAGATGCTCCATTCACCTGACATCTAATTATCTATTATATAATTGCGAATGCTGCGAGTGCCCCTTTGTCGTCATGTGGATACGAACGAAGCATTGGCCGCGCAGCGGCCATTGCGAGCCGGCGAGTCGCTATGCCCGCGCAGGGCAGGCGGTCGAGCATGGTGCGAGTCGAAGCATTGGCCGCGAAGCGGCCATTGCGAGTCGCTCTAAGGCGACTCGCTATGCCCGCGCAGCGGGCATGGCGAGTCGCCTTAGCAGCGCGAAGCATTGGCCGCGAAGCGGCCATTGCGAGTCACAGACTCGCTCTGCTAGAATCCCGATGCATTGTGCATCGGGCACCCATCTAGTTCTACTCATAAGTCGCTGGAGGGACACGGCTCTTGACTGTTTCCAGCCAAGAGCGATCAGGCATCGGGCTGAGGTGAGATTGTGACGCATTAATTTAGAGGCCAATTTACCCATGCCTCTCGCGCCTGAACCCAAGAGAGGTAAACCATGGGATTAAGGTCCACCTCCACAAATAAGACCTTGCCAATCAGATCTTTAAATTGTCCCCAAAATGCTATTATTTCTGGGCAGGACCGAAATATGTGAAGTAAAGACCCTATGCACCCTTTCCCCCCTATCACCTGTACCTCCAGCAGGAATAGAGGGATCCAGCCCATGAATGAAATCCGGTCTGCAGTACCGGGACATCAAATCTTTAAGTGTTTTCCTTATATAAAGTGCATATCGATGTCTTGGCAGCGCCACTCCAAATGGTGGACTATTCCCGGGGAGAAATTCACCTACCTAGGGAAGACTCCCACTTGTGCATATTAGAAAAGACCCCACCAGACTCACCCTGCGGGTCAGAAAGCAGTCTGTATATTCCTAAGATCAAGCCCTTGGTGTCCATGCCCCTCCTGCAAAGCTTCTGGAACTCCGTAGGGATGGAGGCTCTCCTCCAACCAAATAAAGTGCTGGTGAAATCTCTAATTTGTAAATATTGGTAAAACTCATGGTTGGTAAGGGAAAAGTTTTTTGGTAAGAAAATCAAAAGGGTGAATCTGCATGGTATTCTTGTCTATAATATCCGCTAATCTGAACAATCCAGCTCTAAGCCAAGGGTGTACCAGAGCACATTCTAAACTACTTGGTATCAGCGGTTGATATATAAAGGACACCAAGGGAGAGAAAGGGGATGTTAGAGCTAATCTGTGTGTGCAAGATAACCAAATATCCCTGGTAAACTGCATGGGGCCGAAGTGACAGGGAAATGTGTTGCATTGGCTGGTGGCCATAAAAGAGAATTAGTGTGTATTTGGGGCAGTCCAAAGTTTCTCTATTTTGGTCCACTTGTTGTAGATCCAAAGGGAAGCCCAATAAGGGATCCTCATCCTCCTAAGATGGGTTGCCCAGTAGTATTTAAGAACATCTGGGAAGGACAACTTCCACTAAGCCTGTGGGCTGTCAGGGTCTCCCTCACCACTCTATGATGCTTATTCCAAATGAACTTCAGAATGTAGGCTTGGAGGGATTTTAACTCTTTCAGTGGTATCCTGACCGGAAGGTTTTCAAAAAAGTATATCAATTTGGGCAATAAACTCATATTAACTGCCACCATCTGCCCCATCCAGGAAAGGGGGAGAGGTAGCCATTTGCCCAGTAGGGTTCTCAATTTGTAATGGTAAGGTCTGGGCTGAGAATTGCCTCTTTAAGATCCATGATCAGGGGAGAGTAGTCTGACCACATAATAGAACCCAGTTCCACCCTCTCGAGGCGCCTGAGCAGTTGTGAACTTATGAAGAAATAGTCGATCGATTCTGATGAGTCTGATGGGGGTGTGAGTAGAAAGAAAAAGCCCTCTCCCCAGGGTGAGCCACCCTCCAGGCATCATACAAAGCTTCCAACCTGATGATCCGCCTGAAGTCTTGAGGCAACTTTTTCAGGGCCTCAGAAGGCGGATGACCCCCGACAGAGAGCCTGTCAGAAATCTCTGAAAAAGGGATATTAAAATCGCCACCCAATTGTATGTTAGCAGGTGGGAGCCCTCTGAGCAGGGAGAAGACCCCCCTCAAAAAAGAAGCTGGCCATCGTTCAGGGCATAGATGTTAGCTAAAATATAGGGGGTGCCCTTCAGGAGAGCCTCCAAGATCACATGTCTACCGCCAGGATCACAGTGGGAATCGGTGTTTTGTATAATGCAGTTAGAGGATATTATCGCAACCCCACTCCTTTTGGTGTCAGAGCAGGCTATTGTCTAGGATAATGGTGAGCCGCAGATTTAAATGTGCCCGACTTGACAAAGTGTGTTTTTTGAATGTAGGCAATATCGGCCCCAGAGCAGCATAATTCTTGTAGGACCAATTTCCTTTTACGGGGGAAATTAAGGCCTCTCACATTAAAGAGGATACAAGTCATGATGGGCATAGGTAGTGCGTGAAATAGCAAGCAATATGAGTGTACCTATGTAGATGATGTGGCCCAAGTTCAATGCAGCTAAGGAATGGATCAGCTGTGGGGGGCCTAATCCATCCAAGTCTGATGAGGTAAGCAGGATCTGTGAGAACACAAGGGGAAAAAACATCGAGGGAGGGGGAAGACCAAAACAAACACTGAAACAATCATAAGTCAAAATCAACATGTAAGTTGTGAAAACAGATGTCAATTCCCAGGAGTTAACCCAGCTGGAGACCACCCCTATGGGGTCACCCAGGCACAACTGGACCAGGGTAGAAGGACAAAGCCAAACACAAACCCATGGGGGGATCCCCAGTAATACACTACGGGGGGACAAGCCAGGAGGCACGAACCAAGTCAGATAGTTGTCGCACCCTCCAGAAAGGGGTTGAAGCCCCCGACGACTCTCACCCCACTGAGCCCAGATGGAGCAACCCTTCCCGAAAACACTGGAATAAGTCTCAGTCAAGTTTAAATTTTTAGCAAAATGGCTCAGGAGAACCATCAACATTTCACCTAAACCATGCAGGCAAACACTTTCAACGGGGTGAGAAGAGGAGGGA
Source organism: Allobates femoralis (assembly GCA_033576535.1). Classification (NCBI taxonomy): domain Eukaryota; kingdom Metazoa; phylum Chordata; class Amphibia; order Anura; family Aromobatidae; genus Allobates; species Allobates femoralis. The sequence goes on along the minus strand of JARQOC010000004.1, from coordinate 221,749,183 downwards.
GGACCCCTGTTCCTTCCCCCTCCTCTCCCCCTTCATCCCTCTCCTTCCACCCTCCACCCTGGACCAAACTGGGGGGGGGGGGGTCCTCCCAGGAGATGCAAGCTAGAATTCGGAATGTGGACCACCGGAATGTCCAGAGCTTCACAGAGCAAGGTGGCGTCTGCTGGAGTGTGCGGAATGGCTGATTTCCCATCCCTTCGGCCAATCTGAGCGAACAGGAATTTCCAACGGTATTGGGCCTGGTGGTCTTAAAGGACTGCGAGCAGGGGTCTAAGACGCCTCCTCTTCTGCAGGGTGATAAGGGAAAGATCCAGAAAAAGCTGGACCTCTTTGCCATTAAAGATGGGGGTGTTATTTCTCTCCCTGGTTCTGGCCATGATCAGCTACTTAGTCTCAAAGTCGTGGACATAGCATATAAGGTCCCGGGGTTGAGCCGGCAGGTTTTTGGGCTGCAACGCCCTATGTGCTCTGTCCAGTTTGACAACATTAGATGGAGGGGCCCCAAGAAGATAATTGAAAATGGATTTCAATATTGATCTAGGGACCTCAGTTTCTTCAGATTCTGGGACCCCTCTCACCAGCACCCCCTGTTGTCGAGATCTTCTAGATGAGATTGCATATCCTCCACAACTTTTTGTTGAGTTAAGATTAACTGATGTAACTCTGCTACTGGTGATCTGGTGGTGTCATGTTCCTCCTCGAGTACCTCATTACTGCTGGACAGTTGTTGTAAATCCCTCCTCACCCCTGCTATCTCTGATCTGCAGGTGACATTGACTTCATTTATGAGTGTTTTAAAGTCCTTTTTGGAGGGAGCTTGTCAAGGAAATCTTGCCAGTCCATAGAGGGTGTATATGGTCCTTTAAATCTCCCTCCTGCTGCAGATGATATAGGGCTGCTGAGCTGTTGCTGGAGATGATAGGAGAGGTAGTCCCTGTGGTTACTCTTGGTGCTTAATTTTTCCTGTAGGCTGCCCTGCCCAGGATCGCCCTGCTCAGAGGCTCCACATCTACAACCCCCTGACTGAGATGGGGACTGCGGGGCATAGCGATCCATTCCCTCAGCCGTTACCTCAAGGCCAGGCACCAGAACCAGAGGGTCAGGGTTTCCGAAGCTGCTGTACTCATGTGGGCTTGTGACGCTCCTTTGTGGTAAGGGAGCTTCTCTCTCCCTGCCGCCACTGGACGCGTCGTCCTCTTCTCTTGGTGTCAGAGTGCGGCCTTTAAGAGGCCGCCTCCTCCTCCACATACTCCAGGGAAGATGGTACCCGGGTTTCCTCCGATGTCTGATCCAGGTCCAAGAATGCCTCCAGAGTGGTTCTCTATGATGGCGGAGCCGCCTGTGTCTGCTGCGGTGCCTTCACTCTCCGAAGACCCATGATGGGGAACAGCAGGGAAGCTTTGTTGGTTGAAATGCTAATAAATAGCTGAAAGTTGGCGGGAGCTCCTGTGCCCTGCGACTGTTCAGCACGGCATCCCGGAAACGCGCTCCCTTTATGGTCTTTAACCTGTGAGCAATGTCCTTACGGTAATGATGCAGAGGGGCCTAAAGACCCTCCACCACCATAAGAAAGGACAAGTTGTGGAATTATGGACATCACAAGATTGTTAGATCTGATCTGACATAAAATGCAAATAATAAAAAAGTTGAAATAAAACTTATCAAAACCTTTTAATGTATTGAGTATGACCCCAACATGCATAAATGCATGCACTTATGTGGATTGCTATTCGATTAATGAGGTTTCTAATGGTTGTCTGAGAAATGTTCTGCTGCCATGTGAATGCACTTGGGCATATCGTCAAGACTTGATGCTGGCACCTCCCTTTGCAATTATTGACCAGTGACATCCCAGATGTGCTCGATGGGAAATGCATCCAGAGATGCTGTCAGTCAAGGCAGTATGTTTAGGCTATGCAGACTATCGGTAGAATGAGCATCATGTGGTCTCACATTGTCAAGTTGAAAAATGTCTCTTGGAGAAATGGCTGTACCATTGGTTCCCCCACAAATTAATTGTAATTCCATGCTGTTGGTATACCTGAAATAAAGATCAGAGGGGTTGAATAACTGTACAATATGACTCCCTATGTTATGCTACCCCATCCAGGAGTGGGCCCATGTGAGAGTTCTTTGTAAAGGCCTCTTCATGGTCTTAACAATGTTTTCTTCAGACCTATTTCCTAGTGTCATTGCATCCAAGAAAAAAGGGGGAGTTAGCGCTGAAGAGGATGGACCTTGATTCCAGTCTCCATTGCCATCTTGCTCTGCACCATGATAGCCTATGAAAGTGCAGGTGTAATTTAAATGAACACCTGTAGCTGGACGTCTGGCTCATGACCCAATGACGTGCAAACACCATTTGCTGGTGACTAGCCAGACCCCTCTAGTCTTCATTCCAAAAACACAAGCTGCTCAGCGTTATATTGACTGGGTTGTGGAACCATCGGTATAGCCATTTCTCTTAGGGTACCTTTACATGCTGCAATTTGTGGTGGCGAAAGGAAGCAATCTAACGTGTGCGTGCACGTATTTCATGGTCGCCTCGGATCGCCGATTGCGCTTTTACACGCTGCAATTTCGCCCTCAACCTAAGGCGATGTGTCGCCCCGGAAATCGCCACACCAACAGCGGGAAACATCCGGTAGACTCCCGTCGCCGCTTCACACGCCGCAATCCCCAAAGGAATGTGGGCATACATGTTCAGAACATAGCCGTGGCAGACTGGTGTATACCGTGCCCCAAGCACGCTGATTAGAGAACGCAATAGCGTTATGATTGGTCAGCCTGCGCTGGAAGGCTGGCTAATACATGACGCCATTGCCATTGTGTGGTGGTGATTGGACAGCTCTTCAAATATGGCGCCCTGTGAAGTGACAGCCAATGGAAGCACAGTAGCCACCACCAATCATCGCTAACGGGGCGCCGTTTCCAGCACACTGTGGCACGCCTACGGGAAATCAATAGGCGACGCAGATTCCCTCACTATCGCCCCTTCACACGCCAAAAGGCGGGAATGTCGCCTTCATGATTGCCTCTGATTTTGGAGCAGTGCTGTGAAATCGGAACAATGCGACAACTTTTTTTTATTGCCGCCAAATTCCCAAATTACACGCCGCAACTGGGAGGCAATTTGACAGCGATGGTACCAGGGCGACATGTCGCTGGTCAGATACCTCGCCACGTAAAGGTACCCGTAAGTGTATCAGCAACCATTTTCTCAGAAAGCAATGATTGATAACCTCATTGATGGCATGCAAATACATGTATTTATGCCAGTGATGCCCATAAATTAAACTGAGATTTTTCTAAATTGTAGTTTTTAATTTGCCATCACTAACACATTCATACATCCTGTAGTTTTCTTAATTCCATGACTTTTTCTTGTGTTTGCAGTTTTTGTTGAGGAGTGGATTTGTGAAACATGAACTTGGATGCTGCTTACCATATGCAAATAAACACAGATGAATCCTGGTTCAATTAAACTAATCTGGCTCAGTTGCTGCTATCACCCCCATGTGTGATGACATTCTGTACTCTGCATACATGAATTTCTTAGTGATTGGCATTCCTACACTGCATACACTAGTTTCTTAGTGATTGACATACCCTACACAGCAAATGCTATCTCCTTAAGGCCGCTTTACACCCAAGGATATTGTTCAGGATATTGTTCAAAAGTCACATGAGAGAAATCTTTTGAACGATATCCTTAGCACATCCTTGCGTGTAAACATAAGATCTAGGATGAAAAGATCGTTAGATCGTTCATCCTAGATTTGAGATCCTGACCTCAAATCTATCGTTCACCGTCCAGTTAACTTTCAGTTAACCTGCTACATCGTTCAGTGTGACGGCAAGATGAACGATATCGTTGAAAAGTCTCCCTATTCCTGCTGCTGTCATGTTCTAAAATTTACTAAAAAATAATTTCCCAGCTTTGATTTAACAAATAAACCCGCTGCTGCAGCACTGTGCTACATGTCGGCACATTGCTGCAGGAGCGCCTATAAAGCCGGTGTTTTAGGGGATAATGTTATTGAGCTACATGGCCCCAGAGAGTGGCCACATTCCCTGGAGCCATGTAGCCCAAAACATCGGCAGCTCAGGGGTTAACCCAGCCACTTTGCAGAAGCTGCACTATGTCGTCTCTGCTATAATCCTGCATTAAAAGCCGGCGGCTCCTGTCATTTGACAGTGCACCGTGAAAATTTACTTAACAGCTTCCTGAATAGGGAGCTGTCCAGGGTACGACTGAGGCGGTCGACAGGGTTAGGGGGTACTCGGTTACCGGGACTGATGACTACTTGGCTGGGGGATCACAGCTGGTCTTTTCCCGATTCCGTGCCCTGGACCCTCAGTAGTGGGGATGGTGGGGGATGATGATAATGGATGGGGAATGGTAAGGTGACGCCACCTGTGGATCCTGGTAATGTTGATACCAGTGCTGCAGGCCAGTTGCTGAGGTGATGTGATGCAGCTTGGGTGTTACAGCTCCCACAGGTGGAGCTTTACCTCAGGGCAGCGAGGGTGGATGAGGGGAGTCGTAGTAGCGTCTTTGCGGTGAATGCTGTGGGCAGCGGCGGTGAAACAGGCAAACACACACAATAGTCTTTGTTTCGGTACCTTTTACTGATGTCCAGTAACAGGTACAGTCCAGAAGGGTAGCCAGGTTCTCTGGGTGCAATTCAGGATTTTCACCTTTGAGAGTTGTGAGGCCACCTCTGTCTGTGTGCGGTGGTTTGGGGTAAGCTCTGCCTATAACAGAACTTTAAACAATATTTAAGCTCACAGAAGGATACCTCTATACAAAAATGAAAATATCTGTATCCTTATATCTCATGGAAAATTAAACTGCATACAGCAATTTACCGTATATACTCGTGTATAAGCCGACTTTTTCAGCCCAAAAATTGGGCTGAAAAGTCCCCCCCTCGGCTTATACACGAGTCATATATTTGTGTGAAGTGGGGGCTGTGTCCGGGAGCAAGGAGGAGGCTGGAGGAGGTGGGGGAAGGCTATAATATGAGCGGCTCGTGACGTGGAGCCGCTCATAACTTATTCATGATATGCACTGCATCCCCCGCCCATCCGTGGGGGGAGCAGTGCATATCTCATTACAGGCCCCCCATAACAGTATGGCGCCCCCGCAACAATAAAGCCCCCCCATGCTGCCGCTGCTCAGTGTAGAATAAATAATGTTATTAGCTCTCACACGGCCGGCAGATCGCTCCTGGCTTGCATCCTCCCTCCTCCCTGCGTGTCATGTGACCGGCCGGTGACGTCATCGAGGTGAGCCCCGGTCACATGACACGCAGGGAGGACGGAGGATGCAAGCCAGGAGCGATCTGCTGGCCGTGTGAGAGCTAATAACATTATTTATTCTACAATGAGCAGCGGCAGCATGGGGGGGGGGAGCCCCTGTATACACTGTGCTGCTGGGGAGCCCCTGTATACACTGTACTGCTGGGGAGCCCCTGTATACTGTGCTGCTGGGGAGCCCCTGTATACACTGTACTGCTGGGGAGCCCCTGTATACTGTGCTGCTGGGGAGCCCCTGTATACACTGTACTGCTGGGGAGCCCCTGTATACTGTGCTGCTGGGGAGCCCCTGTATACACTGTACTGCTGGGGAGCCCCTGTATACTGTGCTGCTGGGGAGCCCCTGTATACACTGTACTGCTGGGGAGCCCCTGTATACTGTGCTGCTGGGGAGCCCCTGTATACACTGTACTGCTGGGGAGCCCCTGTATACTGTGCTGCTGGGGAGCCCCTGTATACACTGTACTGCTGGGGAGCCCCTGTATACTGTGCTGCTGGGGAGCCCCTGTATACACTGTACTGCTGGGGAGCCCCTGTATACTGTGCTGCTGGGGAGCCCCTGTATACACTGTACTGCTGGGGAGCCCCTGTATACTGTGCTGCTGGGGAGCCCCTGTATACACTGTGCTGCTGGGGAGCCCCTGTATACACTGTACTGCTGGGGAGCCCCTGTATACTGTTCTGCTGGGGAGCCCCTGTATACACTGTGCTGCTGGGGAGCCCCTGTATACACTGTGCTGCTGGGGAGCCCCTGTATACACTGTACTGCTGGGGAGCCCCTGTATACTGTGCTGCTGGGGAGCCCCTGTATACACTGTACTGCTGGGGAGCCCCTGTATACTGTGCTGCTGGGGAGCCCCTGTATACACTGTACTGCTGGGGAGCCCCTGTATACACTGTACTGCTGGGGAGCCCCTGTATACACTGTGCTGCTGGGGAGCCCCTGTATACACTGTGCTGCTGGGGAGCCCCTGTATACACTGTACTGCTGGGGAGCCCCTGTATACTGTTCTGCTGGGGAGCCCCTGTATACACTGTGCTGCTGGGGAGCCCCTGTATACACTGTACTGCTGGGGAGCCCCTGTATACTGTTCTGCTGGGGAGCCCCTGTATACACTGTACTGCTGGGGAGCCCCTGTATACTGTTCTGCTGGGGAGCCCCTGTATACACTGTGCTGCTGGGGAGCCCGTATACACTGTGCTGTTGGGGAGCCCGTATACACTGTGCTGTTGGGGAGCCCGTATACACTGTGCTGTTGGGGAGCCTGTATACACTGTGCTGTTGGGGAGCCTGTATACACTGTGCTGTTGGGGAGCCTGTATACACTGTGCTGTTGGGGAGCCTGTATACACTGTGCTGTTGGGGAGCCTGTATACACTGTGCTGTTGGGGAGCCTGTATACACTGTGCTGTTGGGGAGCCTGTATACACTGGGCTGGGGAGCCCGTATACACTGTGCTAGGGAGCCCCTGTATACACTGTGCTGGGGAGCCCCTGTATACACTGTGCTGGGGAGCCCCTGTATACACTGTGCTGGGGAGCCCCTGTATACACTGTGCTTGGGAGCCCCTGTATACACTGTGCTGGGGAGTCTGTATACACTGTGCTGGGAGCTGTAAACCTGTGCTGAAGGCTGTATACCACACTGCTGAGGACTGTATACTTGTGCTGGAGTCCACCCTCGGCTTATACGCGAGTCAATAGGTTTTCCCAGTTTTTGGGGGCAAAAGTAGGGGGGTCGGCTTATACACGGGTCGGCTTATACACGAGTATATACGGTACATAAAATCAGAAAAAGACTAAAGATTAATTTATGCAGAAGTACAGTTTTCTTTTTTCTGATTTTCTATAACTGAACTTGCCACTGTTTCTCCCTCTCAGGTTTTACTCTGTAACCGACAATGAGGACCTCTTGTGTGAATCCCTACTCTCTTCTGGGCCCCTGGTCCTGTACTTGGTCAGATTTGAGTGTCTCTAGTATATCTGCTCCTCAAGGGGACTAGATCCTCCTGGTCCTTCCAGGCTTTTCCAGCTACAATGGATGTTTTGCAGTGTCTGACTCGTGTCCAGGTGGGCTAAAGGGTTCCCTTCTTCTGATCTCCTACTCCTTCACTGGCCTCCGTCCCTCTCTCTAGGGTGCTGCACAGCTGGTCAGTGTTCCTTGGTTCTGGGCCTGGCGTGGCTCCAGCAACTAGCTCTTTCCAGTACCTCGCTTGGGCTCTTTCACTGGACTTAACTGCTCTCTTCACTGCTCAGAGCAGACTGACTGACTCCTCCCCTCAGGCCTGGATCCCTATGAGGGAACTTGCTTAAGGCAGCAAGTAGAGCTCCCCCTCCAGGTCTGGGGTGGAAAGTGTTGTGTGCTGTGTGTACCAAAGTGTAAATCCTTCCTTGCACCGGACGGGTCCTGTGGCAATCCCCAGCAGGGGTGCCACACTAACGCTGAATGCGTTCAGCACCCGTCGCTCTTCAAGGTGCTGAGCACTTTACCACTAATAGCTGTGGCTAGCGCACCGGAGTTTCAATGTGTGCGGGCCATAGCTATTACTGCTAAAGCGCTCAGCACCTTGAATGCGTTCAGCACTCGTCGCTCTCCAACATTAGTACCCTGGACAGCTCCTTATGCAGTAAGCTGTTCAATAAATTTTCACAGCGCACTGTCAAATGACAGGAGCTGCTGGCATTTAATGCAGGATTATAGCAGAGCCGACATAGTGCGGCTTCTGCAAAGTGGCTGGTTTAACCCCTGAGCTGCCAATGTTTTGGGCTTCATGGCTCCAGGGGAATGTGGGCAATCTCTGGGGCCATGTAGCTCAGTATCATTAACCCATTAAACATCAGCTTCATACCCGCCGGTTTTTAATGAATGAATCTAGCAGAGCCGACCTAGTGCAGCTTCTGCTAAATACATGATTTAACCCCTGCGCTACCAATGTTTTGGGCTACATAGCTCCAGGGGAATGTGGCCACTCTTTGGGGCCATGTAGCACAATAACATTAACCTTTTAAACACCGGGTCAATAGCCGCTCCTTCAGCACTGTGCCGACAGGTACCACAGAGCTGCAGGAGCGGCTTTGCATGTAAACTAAATAACTGCATTTTACAATAAAAGTTTATTAATGACTTTTGTATACAATAATGTGCCAGTGCTGCTGTCACAGCGCTGGCACATTATTGTACCGCCATTGCTCTGCTTTTTGGACATCGGACAGAACATTTTCTGTCCGACTTTGGAGAGGAGTCAAAGTTAACATCGTTAACAACATCCTTGTGTGTGACAACGCACTAACGATGCATACATATCGTTCGTATGATTTCAGACACGTGACTTTTCTAAGGATATTGTTAACGATATCCTTGTGTGTAACCCTACCATTAGTCAAACAGCAAAGACATCAAGCAAACTATGTAGGAAGTGCAGAGACTATCAATCACACCAAACTCATTGAATCAACAACTCGCTGAACCAATCAAAGTTGATTTTGTGCAAATGTGTATGTAACAATAAAGACCTGATTTGAATTCCAGAAAAAGGCTGTAACTGATGATTTATTTAGTTATCTTATTCTTCTTTCTTTCAATTATCTTTTTATTGAAAATGAGTTATCCTGTTGGTGTTTAATTTACACAATTGAACATCTGTTTAAATATCAGCTAATATTATTAATTGGATTGATCTACGATGAAAGTAGCTACTTTTCTATTAAATTTAAACAGGGTCACATCCCACACTATCTAGTATTGCAAAATTATCACCTTTCACATCAGCGGAGTTGATTAATATTTCTAAATGTTGTTGTTAAATTTGTCATTTTTATATTCCTCTGCAGGGCAAAACTGGAAGACTGCTCGTGGGAAGAACTCATCGTCTCTTCACATTTTGCAGCCCCTAGATATTGAGGTGGAACTTTCAAAGGCCATGATAGAGCGAGACAGTCGAATGCCTAGGTAAAGATTAAGGAATTTTATACAGTTTATTTTTATACATTCACATATTTGAGATTGCAATAACTGAAAAGTCATAAATCTTAACCCCTTGATGACAATCACTATTTATGTATGACAAATGTGCTCACTACATGTGTGATGTTGGGATGGATGTTGCCCATTCTGTGCCCTCCACCTTCCAAAACCTTGTGACACAAAGGGGGAATGGAATAAAATTTAAGGAAATCTGTCACCTAATTTATGCCCCCAAGCCTATCACTACCTGTCTCTGCAGCTTCCTAGTACATCCCTAACCATCCCTGTCTAGACTAAAGACCTTGGCACACAATCAGAAAATGAAAAAATGATTCAATTCGAGTCAGAGAAATCCAGGAAAAAAATTTTATTTTGTACAGCAGTCCTTGTGTTCAAAAACCAGTTAAACGTTTCGGCATCAATTTTGCCTTGCTCAGTGGACTGTTTATCTAAATAAACAACAGATATATACAACAGAAAATCATTTTAACAAAGTATATATGTACAATGGAAGCATTCTGCGTCACAAAATAAAGAGCATCAATTGTGCTATAATCTACTATATAATTGTCTAAGGCATCTGTCGGTCATAAAAATCGTGCACCAGACAGAGGCCGCTCATTGGTCACCGGCAGACGCGGCAGCCAATGAGCGCAGCGTATGCAAAAGAGCAGCACGGCGCGCAAATTCAAAATTTGCGCGGCTCTCCTCGGAGCCCCCCCCACCCCCTGCTCGTGCTCCCCACGTTCCCCCCGCTCCTTAGGGCTACTTCTTTAGTGATTTCACAGAGGGAAGGAAGAATCCTGTTCCTCCTCCCCTGTGTGACGTCTGTCTCAGCCCCATTTGATTTCGCAGTGTATTATACACTGTGAAATCAAATGTAAAATAATGCCAAATGTATTAAAAATAATAAAGATTCTTATACTTCCCTCTCTGCCGGGTGCTCGGTGCCGGGAGAAGGAGCAGGCAGTGTGCTGCTAGGACCTTGCATGATGTCAGAATGACATCTGCGTTCGGCGCTGTCATTGGCCCGCTCGTGGTCATGTGATCTGTGGCGTGACAGAGATACACATCAACTGATTTACTTAATTGGTAGTTTGCTCTCAAGCCTATACAGCTTGGAGTAGAACAACATCTATAAAAAATATCATATGATCAAAATACTAATTTGCCTAATAATTCTGCACACAGTGTATGTAGACCCTAAAATTGTTCTATTTAAATACTTTCGTTTAATAAAAAAGAAGCCCTAATGAAAACTTTTTGCAAGTTTTTATAATTTTTAGCCTGCAGGAAAAGTTACCAGGTAATTTTTACTGCAAAGTACACCATGCTAAAAAAAAACTCCCGCCCCCCCTTCCCCCCCAAAAAAAGTAGTTTTCTTTCTTTTCTGTTTCAAAATTATTTGATCACCACGGGATTAAATCCTTGGTGTTACTAAAATCCTTTGATTGTGCTCATACAGAGTTTTTTTTTTTTTTTTTTTAGTAACCAGAGTAATACGTTGTGTATTCTTAACCAATTTAGGTAACACTCCTTTTGAGGCAGTTTTTTTTTTTCAGTGATTTGTTAAGTAGTTTATCACATGTTTTTGTAGAGTTATGTTTTTTTTCCCCTAACCTTTTGATTGGACATTGCTTTGCTTGGAGTTTTTACATTAGGAGAAATGTCAAAAGACTGGCGAACAAAGTTGTTAATATCAATGACTAGAAAGAGTCTTTTAAGCACCACTCCTGCACTAAAGTCCCTGCACCCTATCTTTTACTCATCCTCCAGTGTTTTCCCGTAACTTCTGACTGGCTGGAAGTGAGAAGTTAAGTCACAATTCCTTAGTGCAACTCTGAGATCCAGAAGGAGGCCAGAACAAGGCTCTTATAGACTAGTGTAGCATTTGATCACTTTTCTAAGCACAACCTGTCTTGCTGGGCCTCACCTTCATCTAGCTGGTTCTTCACTGGTAAAGCCAATTGCGTAGTTTCAAAAGCACTAATTTATCTTCTTGGCAGACCTGTATATCACTATATATCTTTTTCTGTGCTTGTAGGTTTAAGGTGTCTGGTGAATTACCATTGCTCCGTCTAAAGATGTCGGACTATAAAGTACAGGGAGTGTTTGAGTTGGTTAATAGCATTCCTCTTCCCCAGTCTCCAGCTAGTACCCCAACCACGAAAGAGAAAAAGGTAAGTCTTTTCTCTGTGTAATAGACATGCTCTTGTGATTCTTGTATTGGTCTTTGCATAATTTGCCATGTTTTTTTATATCATTTACAGTTCCAGGGAGTCTGTCAGTACAAAATGGCTGTTCAGATTAAGCACAGGTGCTCTGCAGACGCTTGGTGTGGCCCAGCGGTTCAGTGCACCTTCCTACTTGTTTTATGTTTAGCTCAGCCTCCCCTCTTCTTTGATTGACAGCTCTGGAAGCAAAGAAGAAGGTGAACATAAATAGCAAAACAAGTAAAGGGAAGGTGCATGGGACTGTTTGTTCACACCATATATAGATGCTTGTTACACTCTTGACGTTGTCAGTTATTTTGTGCTGACAAACTCTCTATAAGCTAACAGGAGATGTAAGAGTAATGACAGTTACTTTAGCATTTATCACTTTTCTGAACACTGAAGGTGTTGAACCATGACAAAGTAGAGGAAGTTAACTAATATACATGCAGCAGAATTTTGGTGCAGTTGGCACCAAAAACACTGTCTTTTATGTCCTGTACCACGTTGTTTTGGAGCATTTTGTCTGCTATGATTGAGTAGTGGATGTAGGTCTGCAGGAAATTATAAGGTTTCCCTTACAAGGGGTAATCTTAAAGGGCTGCTCATATTTTCAGTAGTGCACCACTATTCTGCCTCCTGGCTTCTGGCTTGCGGAGACAGCGGTACATTCCTGAGAATAGACTGTTCAGTCCAGCGCCATGCCATGGTTGAGCTGCTGGTCTATACTGCATGCTCTCTTCAATGCTGCTTGCAAAGGGAGCTTTGTCTCCGCAGCATCAGAGAAGGTTAGAGTGACCGTAAATCCAACTGGATCCAGTGATGTGGCAAGCTGCAGAGCTATGCTTGCAAGCTGTACAGTAAACAAATTGGAAGCATGCGCTGCTTGCTTAGGAAGATGAAAAGTAACAAAAAATTGTATACTGTAAATTTATAAACCCTTCCGTTCACAAGGTTGGACAGGATTTTTAATAAGAGGTAAATTGCAAAGTTGGTGGTTTCTACAAGCACTTTGCAGATTTACATATTATAGACCATGAGCAAACCCCTTTTATGACAGACTATTGATTTTACATACTTGAAAGTACAGTTAAGTTATGCACTACAATACACATATGGGTATCATGTCTTCCTTTCAAAAAATAGCAGAGTAGGTAGGAAAGAAATGAATAATGGAAGAATGAAACAAGGGTTAAGGGGGAAAACTTCAAAACCAGTGTCAGTTATAAAGCTTTGGTTTGGGTTAGCGAAATGCATACATATATGTGCATATAGCAACTTTCCTGGGCCCATAAAGGAACATTAGGTATGCCACAGGAAGAACTCCTCCCCATCAATCACAAGAGTACCTAGCATATTCCAACCACTTCACACAATGTGACTTGAAGTGTTTGAGTCTATCTGTGCAATTAGCTATTATATGTTTCATAATACAGTTATTATGTACTTCGGATAAGATTTCTTGAACAGAAGGGGTATTAGAGCTCTTCCATAAACAAAGAGATGGATATTTTAGCTACGGCTAGTATGTGAGAGATAACCAAGGCATCTTCGAATGCTATTTGTTTCAGACCTATAAACAGCACAGCTACAGCAGGACTCAAAGGAAAATAGCCCACCACGACTTTAAGCAATGACTATATCTGCTGTCAAAAAGAGCTAAAAAAAATTGGGCATAACCACCATATATTGAACAGTGTACCGATATCCATTGAGCAAGCCCCGTTTAAATCGGATGCTGTGCCAGTAAAATTGCTTTAAATTGCTGTCACAAAATATGTCAACTAATAGGTAGTGCAAAGATTTATAAAAATGCTTACAGATTCACTGATGTTTACCAAACAGCATGGGCTCCTGTGACAGATTTGATAAATTCTAAGACTGTGTAGTCTGTCCATGCTGTATAAAAATTTGATATTTCTAGTAAATTTATCCTAATGTTTTTTGATTTTTTTTTTTTTATTCTACTTGAGCAGAGGCCGAATATTTTAAATGCATAATAAAGACTTGTACAGAGTATGAAAGCACAAGAATTCTTGACAATTTTTTTTTTCCCCAAATCATTATTATTAGATTGTTACAAAAGGAGAAATAAACATGAAAACATTTTGCCATTTGGTGTTGATATTATCAATATCTGACTATCTATGCATTACCATGACAAATCCCCTCAAACTACCCTTCCTTTATACCCTTCCCCATGCTGACTTATAATAATAATAATAATAATAAATCTTTATTTATATAGACATATTCCACAGCGCTTTACAATGTAGGGGTTAGAGTACAGAAAATATAATACAGTAAGTAATTAAAGTAGAGAACGAATACAGTACAATTATTGATGCAAAACAATAGGCATAGAATTAATGTAAAAAAGAAAATACAATTAAAAAAGCAAGAAATGAAGGTGACCCTGCTCAAAAGAGCTTACAATCTAAAACGGGATAGGGGTTGCACAAGGTACAGGGACTTATTGCACTCATGGTCCAGGCATCTTGAGGAAATGGGGCATAGAAATAAGCTTACATGGATAGTCATCAGATAGTCTGTGTAGACCTTTTTGGTTTGGTGGAGTTTGTAGAAGAGTAATGTCAAGAGAGATAGCCCATTCACTGTCTACAGTACAAAGGACTTAAGAATTTTACATCCCTACTTGCTAACTCATTTAACTAATAAGTCTGGTCCACTATTACTAAAGTCATGGTGCCTAGATATAATCTGCAATTTGCTACAGGTGCCTTGCAAAGCTTCCATAAGGTACCAACTTGAGTTTTGAAATGGGGCCACTATCCTTTGAATAGCTGTCGTAGGCAATTTAGTGACTATGAACTTCCTCCACTTCCTGAAGAACTTGCCTGCCTCCCTTTCCATCTGCGTCTCTGCCTCCACCTTTTCGGTATTCAGTGTGTGATTTCCTCCATCACCTTTGTAGTTGTAGGGAAAAATGCATTCACCCAATTCCTTAATATGATTCTCTTTGCAGCTAAAGCTATTGTGTGAAATAGCTGAATTTCTGCTTTCCCCAACCTTGTGTTCCCCAGTGTGGATCAGCCAAACTGTGGGATCTAATGGTATTTCCAATTCCAGTACATTATGGCTGTAGTCTCGAATATTTCTCCAAAATTGATTCACCACCCCACATTCCCAAATACCATGTAACATGTCCGTGTTCGGGGTCCCACACTTCGGGCAACAGTTAGATCTGCCCGAGTTTGGCTCTTTAATGGGGAGATTAAAACCCAATATAGCTCTATTGATAATTCTGTAGTAAGAATCACACCATCTCTCATTAATGATATTTTCTCTATCCGCTCTCCAACCCATCTGTATTTTCTCCCCCATATCTGGGCCTGTAGCTGATGTTCCCCACCCCCATATAGTTTTCTGATACACCCGTGCCTGAACATGTTCCCTTAGTACCGAGTAGAGAGAAGAGATGTTGGTGGATCCCCACATCGATCGAGGTCATTTCATCCCATGTATTGGTCACCTATTTGGCTTCTATGTTACATAGAGCGGACATAATTTGATGTTTCACTTGGTTATATTGAAGGGCATGGGATTCTGTCAAATGTAGCTCATCTAGGAGCTCCTTCTCTTCCAGCCATCTGGTCTCCATGGCATGGAATAAATCACCTACCGAATTAATACCACGCTCCTTCCATATACTGAAAAGTCTGTTTTCCCGTCCCAGAGGAAAGTCATGGTGTGCCCATGGATCCAGATATTTGGAGATCCTCCAAGAAAGATGCATTTTCTTGCGGACCGCCTTCCTTGAGGCAATTGTGTCTCTAAAAATTGTTGCATGTTTTAGTAGATGGGGAATTCTCGATCCAGATGCTTGCAACACCGAGACCAACCTCCAAAGACTGCTCAGTTCTGACTCTAAACCGAAGTATGAGCATTTGTTTGTGCCTCTCACCCAATCTAGAATGTGTTGTCAGACATGCAAGATTGTTCCCTCTCATGTCACGTAGTCCTAATCCGCCCTTAACTTTCGGCAACATCAGTGTTCTTAGTCTTATTCGGGGGCGCTGCCCTCTCCAAATGAACTGCGAAAATATTAAATTTAATCTCTGTATATCTCTATGTTGCATTAAGAGAGGTAATGTTTGAAGTGGATATAATAGCTTCGGGAAGCTCATCGTTTTGACCAGGTGGCATCGCCCCATTATAGCCAGGGGAAGCCCCTCCCATGTTTTAAGTTCTTTTTCTAATTTTGTAATAAGCGGATCGTAGTTAAGGCCAGGGGTGGACCTACCGTGGTGCAGCTGGTTCAGCAGCACCAGGGCCCCATCCGGCTAGGGGGCCCTTCAAGCGTGCAGGGGGGCCCCCAGCCGACCCCCATGACCCTGTGTCAGAGGAGAGGGGGTTAACCGAGGGA